>CM076570.1:276496990-276693885 GCA_034641835.2 Pinus albicaulis | reverse complement strand
CGATACATCTCACTCGGCTGGAATCAAATGAGTACAAATCATGGTATTTCCTTGTAATGTCTAAACCCAACTTTTCCATGATTGCTTTTGGCATAAGATTGTGCGAAGCACCGGAATCGAACATGGCATTATGCAATACATATTCATGCAACCTCAAACTGATATAAAAGGGAGGAACATCACTGTCAGGGGACTCACCATCTAAAGCAGGCCCAAATATCAATTCAGGCTGATCATCTTCAATATTCACCGTGTCAAACATTGGATCAAAATTCAGAATTTTAGAGACTTGACCTCTATAACTGCTATTCTTCATAATTTCTGTCAAAGGAATAGATACATTCAATTTAGAAATTTCATTCTCCAGACTAAAAGCTGAAACCTTTTTGACCTCTTTGACTGGAACTTCTTTCCTTTCAGCCTTATCCTTCAATACGCTTGGCTGATTTGACTTTTCTGCTGATGATGTTTTGTTAACTGCGGGATCAATTGTCTCTTTTCCTTTCTTCTGTGCTACAGGTGAATCTATTTTCGGTGCTGAAGCCTCTTTTCTCTTCTGAATTGGGTTTATGGGCACATCTCTATTTCTTAATGAGTATTGCTTCTACTGAGCGGAAAAAGCATTCATATACCCTCTTTGGTATTCATCTGATTCTTCCTCAAGAGCTGCATCGTTTGCTAAAATAAAATCCTCATCTTTCTGTGCAGCTGAACTTTCTGCATACTCTTCATCTTCAGTGATGTAAATGGGCAAATCATCGGGAGTAAAGAAGTGGTTTTGCTCCCCTACTACATCATCGTCATCGTCTAAATCTTGACTCAAAAAATTCTGTAGAAGAGGTGTTTTAACTTGTTGCTGGGCTGCTGGCTCTTGTGCTCTCTGTTCACGCTGCTTAATTCTGAATTGTGGCTGCTGCTGGCCACGGTAGTTGGGATTTCGAATCTACGGTTCAGGCTTATCAAGCATCATTCTTTTGAACATTTTTTCCATTTCGCGAAGCAAGTGTTGTTCTGATGTAGATGTGGAAGCTTCTTCCTTTATGGTCACTCTCTTTTCTGCTTTCAACCGGGCTCTCTTATCATTTAGATTCGCCTCAACACTAACAGCAATCTTCTGCATATCTTCCAAGGTAGGCGGATCTTTGTCTCGTAATGAATAAGCCATCTCCGGATCGAAACCATCCGGGAATTTAAGGAGAGCTGACTTTCTAGACGGTCTTAAGTCATCTGGAATTGCATTATAAACTGTATTGAATCTGATAATATAGTCTTGAACGGACTCACCAGGATTACGCTTGATGCTAGTATACTCAGAAGTAATTTGCAGTGGATCTTTCTTCATCTCCCACCAATCTAGGAATTGTGTTTGAAGCTCTTGTAATGTATTGATACTTCCGGGCTGTAAAGCTCTGAACCATTTATGAACCTCACCTCCAAAAGTCTGGGCGAACAATCTCATGGACACATTCTCTTCATCAATTTCATGCAGGTCCAAGAAATCTGTCATTCTAACAATATGCTGTTGGGTGGACACACTCTGCGGAGTGCCATCAAATATTGGAATCTTACTCTGATAATCAGCGGGCATAGGATCCAAATTTGCAGGTAAAACAAGAGGTGCGAATCTAGCAGCCATGGCTCTTGGCGGATTTATAATCTTTCTTGGAGAAACAGGTGGAATGGGAGCAGTAGATGAGCGAGGTGTATGCGGTGGAGATGGAGGAGGAACTACCGCTGATTGTTGATAAGAGACCTCAGCCTGTACGGGAATGGTAGGGATAAAGGGGGGTTCAGTGGGAATCTGTGAACCGGATGCAACTTCAAATGGCCCAAGAGTTTCGGATGCAGATTCAATGAATTCAGGGATGTTGGTTGCCATAATGGAGTTTTGAAGATTCATAATATAATTATCAATAGATCTATTTGCTTGTTCAACTTCTAGATACTTGATGAACTCAGGATTGATGATGGTAGAACCAGTAGCACTTTCGGACTTGGTTTCAAACAATGATAACTCAAACTGATCGTCAAACTCAATATCTTCAATGTATTAAAAAACAGTGGGGTATGAGTGAGATTTGACCAAAGGAATGATGGGAGCTTCTCGACGGAAAATTCTTGGGATTAGGTTGGGGTTTTCATATAATGGAGGCGGATTTGGATCAGGATTTGATCTAGTATGCCTTTTTGAAGCTAGTGTATTGATCTATTCAAAAAAATCCAAAGGACACAACTGATTATTTTCAGCCTATCGACTCTAGACTCAATCATCCAAAAATCTAGAACGAACAAGTGTACTGGGGTAATTTGCAAATCAAGTGCTGCATTCACAAGCTAAACCGGAGATCGACTGAAGCAGCGTTTATCTACTTCCGCTTATGCATAGCAAAAGCGTTTCGAAAGCTACCTGGCGTGACTTCAGACTCCGTCTATAACTCATGAAATGAACACACCAACAAAGAAAACCATTGAGATTTTTCACGGTATGGTCGCGACTATGTTAGAGCTCGAATCTGCCTCGGGCGGAAGGAAGCGAGGACTCAAGGTAACATCAAACCAAGCTCGGCCTCGTAGCTAGCCCCTGCGAGGGACGGGGAAAGGGCTCTCTCGGGTCTATCTCGGCAAAATATGTCCAATAGGGCCTAAGATGACCTATAATGAATGCTGATTTTAGGCTAGTAAATAAATAGGAAGGCTTGATTTTGATTTTTAGGAGGTTTGTTGAAAAATGGGAAAAACAATTTTGGGCTAAGGGGATGAGACCAATTTCTTGCGAAGTTCAAGTTGATAAGAAATGGCTTTGATAATGCTGGATCAAATGAATGGATTGAATAGATAGGCGAGGAGTTGAAGAGAGCAAAGAGAGAATAAGGATTCTCTTCAAGGCGAAGAAAAACATGTAAAACTAAACAAAAGTCTAAGGCGAGCATCAGCATATCAATGAATTCTACCTCAATTACTCATTTGTTTAATTTAGAAGCGAGAGAGAATGGAAATTACACATAACATTAATGAAAATTAAAATAACATGAGAAGAAACATCATCAAAACTCATAAGCCACAAGAATCCCAACAAGTCTTTGCAAAACTCTCGGGTCTTTCCTTTGCCCAGCTGAAATATGGATGTACAATGGAGTGCCAAACTTTTCCAAGAGTCCAACCCTAAAAGTGTCTCAGAAAATACAATAAATAGAAAATTTTAACCCCTTCCCATGCCTCTAGGGTTCTAGCTCATGCTTCTAGGAGCGGTTTGAACCAATTCTAAACAAAGAGCTAAAATCTAGGCGGCAAACAACTTGCCTCTATAAGCTAGGAAATGATCCATTCACTTGATTTTCACTTTTTGTGAATGAATCATATAGAACAAGTAAATACATGCCAAAATTACATCATGGTTACCAAATTACATCAATATAGATCAATCCTCTCATGAAAAAGTAAACCTTAGTCAAAGGAAAATTCTGAAATTTGGAAGGTGAAAAATAGGTTGAATTCCTCTATAACGCGCTACTTTGTCACCTGTTTTGGAGCACTTCTGAAGTCCAAATCGAGCTCATGATAGCTCGTTGGAAATCCTGGATGTCTGATATCCAACCCAAGTGGAATTTTTCAATTTGGAGCTCATTTGCCCCTCCAAAACTTCAATATCCCAAAAGTACTTCTGTTTGGTGCAAAGGTGGCCAAAAGGTGATTTTCATGGTGTTTTTGGCCCTTAAGACCATCCGGGAATTTGATGAAATGCTCCCAGAAATTCACGAGCATGGATAAATTACCATGAAAAATCCAAAAATATCAATTTTTCCTCCGAGAAGGTGTCCCAATCATAGCGCGCGTCGGGTGGCGCGAGCGTCGGGCGAAAAAAACTGTTTTGAGACCAAAATTTTCAAAAATGACAAAAAATTCTCAAATTTGCTAAAATTCGGAGTGAATATCCCCCATCATGCCTCATGCTCATCTAAATAAGCCTCAGCCAAGATTCGGAGAGAATCAGGCCTCTTTCGCCGTTTCGGTACTTTGCTCAACCTTGCCTTCGGGATCTTCATTTTAGCTTTACAAAACGTGAGTACGGGCCCAATAGTGATTTTTCATATGACGGAGCATGTCTTTGTCTCTATTGTACTTTTCCAAAAAAATTCTCCGGATGAATTTTAACATGCGTCGGAAGGTCTCTCATTCAGCAGGTGTCATGTCACCTGGTCTCTTCGAGGGCCAATTGTCGATCTTCACGGATTTGCCGCAACTCCTGGTGTGTGCGATCCTCAGTTTTATTCTGTGCTCAAGTAATCTATCACCCACTGAGCTCTCTTGCAATTTCTCATTCCGCGTGTCAATCTCGGCCTTTCGCTCTTGGATGATCTCTTTCAGTTTCGAGCTAGGAGAGCTCGCCATCGGCATATCGATGAGTATAAAATCGGTCATCTCGGCCTCTGAAGGGCCCTCATCGTGCATAGGCCTCTTGCCTGCAATCACCGAACACATGCTTGTGCTGATTTCAAAGGTGAGACCCTTCCCACCATGTGGAGATAGTACTCGCGGACTGGCGATGAAGTCAACGAGACCCCTTCCACCCCGGGTGGAGATAGTACTCATCATGCGGCGCGGAAATAAGAGCTTGTGGCCTCGGCGATATGTGACATACCTTTAGACAGCGATATGCTTAGTCTTAGGAATATCAAGGCGGGTGTGAAGGCTCTCCCTCATCATGAACTACCTCGGGAGGGTGGGCGTAGGCGGCAAAGAAGTCACGGGAGATGAACTCCTCCCAAGCAATGCCCTGCGTATGGGCGATGTACGCCATGATTTTGATCGGCGCATAATGATATATGTTGTTATGTTGTTGTGCGGCTATTACATTGCAAAGAAACCTCATTACGCTCTATGTTACGGTACATGAAGTATGGAATGCTCATCAACCGCACTCTCGTGAAGTGCATCAACAACCGGATGTGATATGCATACAAGCGTGAAAAGCACCAGCTACAAATGAAATAACGAATGATGAGTTTCATCGATGGTGGCATACTCATCCTTAATCAAAATGGAAATACCACCTTTCAGTGCCTCATATATCCGGTCTGATATATGGCTCATAATAGGCTCTATCCAACTTTGCCACTTATTCCACTCTTCCTAGATGTTTGGTATCCAGTCACCTCTGAAATGGTCTCTGGTGACAAAGTAAAATCCACCCCGGCATGGTTTACATGACCGTTATGCAAATGTAAGACAAATGGCGAGCTAACTCATGATGATCTTTGAGTTTGGGAAATCATCTCACAATAATGGAAACATGACGTCTTTGAAAACAATCAATTGCAAGCGGGCAACGCAATTGGGTTAAAAAGAAGTGGGCTCCTCCATGACATGCCTACCACTTTTGTAAAGTCTCAGCAGGCGCATTAGGATTACAGTTTGTAGAGTCAACTGTCTTGCTTGTACCCTGTTCATATGGAGAAGTCATTCTCGACATGATGCTGAAAATGTGTTTGTCAATTGTATGCTTGGTTGGTTAGAAAATGAGCAAATTGGTGTATTTGTTTCAATACTTAAACGCGTCACACATATATATCAAGATCTTATAATAAAAACCACGGTGGGGAAAATGACTATCAAGTGAGTTTGAACATGAAGGCATTGCTTGCTTTGCGTATGGGGATTTTACAAGTGAATAGGAATGAGTGTAGTGATGGGGGGGGGGGGGGGGGGGTAGTTATTAGGAACAAGAGTGAAAATGAAATGGAAACATATATATGAGTCAAATCAAATCAAGGACAAAGAAATAGTCCTTGCATGTCATGAAAATTAGGATTTGGCTCGATGGAGGGATGTGGGAATAAGTAATAGGGTTTGGGAACTCAAAACATGGGAACAAATGGTATTAGGGATATGGGATAGTGAATATAGGAAAGGGGCTTGTGGTGTAATAATATTGTGACAAGTATGATATTCAATAGCGAGAGCATGTATGTCGATGAAATAAGTTTTGAAACACTAACTTCCACGTTTGAAGGACCTCCCTTTAAACACTTGGAGCAATTTTGGATGTAAACATGGGGTTTAAACTTTTCACCATTCAAACACTAAACCCTTGCTTCCAAACCACGGCTTGACATAATTTAAAACCATTGAAGAGCTTGGATAACTTACTTGGAAGGAGATAGCAATGAATCCAAATCGATTTCACACGGCCTTGAATTTGATTTTGGCCTTAAGGCTCCTAGCGTGCCGCGCAAAACCAATGCACCGCGGCCTTTGGGTGCGGCGCACGCCCGATTAAATTTCACACTATAAAAATTTTTCCCGATCTTATTTGCGCAGTTAAATTTCACACTATAAAATTTTCCCGGTGCGCGCGCCTACTGTGTCTTGTAGCGAAACTTCTTTCTGATCACGGCCCTTGCAAAGCGCAATTTTTCTTCCACTTCCAAATTGACTTTGCAATGAAATTCTGAATGTAATTTAGTATAAATGATTTATATAGCCTTGGAAAATATCTTTGCAAAGAGTTGGTTTTGATTTTATTTCCTCCACAACCCATTTGTAATGTTTTTCATTTGGCATTTTGTCATTTAATGAAACTCGTATTTTTGGCTTTTCAGCTGAATTTCGAGTTTTGGGCCCGATGAACTGATTTGATTTTTTGCGGGGATATTGGCGTTGATGTTTGGTAAATGAAAACCCAGGCTTACTTTGAAGACTCCATGGCGGAAAAAAAAACATGATTATTACAAAAATGAATTTCACAATTTCTTATTCAAAACGAGTTTTGAGACGAAATGTCCTGAAATGTGTTTGATGATGAAAATTTGAACTAGAACCTCTTTGTTTGGTCAATTTAGTGTGTCCTAAATTTCTGCATTTAATTTGTCAATCCGGGATTCATAAGGCGATGAAGTGCGAGGCGCACTATGTAATGTAAGGAATACCTATTTCTTAACTTTTTGTCGTTTTTGGTTTTCCTAGATGAAATGTAAATTCTAAAATGAAAACCAAGTATGGTTATGTTTGTTCAAGGAAATGATATCCTCTATAATGATTTACCAACTTGAAACTTAAAAAGGAATTTGAAACTTACAATGACAAAACTTGAAAGGAAATGAAAATATGTTGCTGAAATGAAAAGGTGCTGCTAGTCTAATGAATCAAAACAATGAACTAGTGAGCATGAAACCAAACTATTCTTGCTGCTGTCTAAACACAAAATAAATTATGCTGAAAGAAATCCAAAAGTTGTAATAAAGTAAATCTAAATCAATTTACATCAACTTGTCTTCTGATCCCTCATCATTAGTCCAGCTATGATTTTCGGAAGTAACCATAAACAACTTGAGTAACTGATATCTAACTTGCATAAAGTAAACTAATATCAAACCATACATTCATAATTCAATCCCTCACCATCAGTCCAGCTGTGGCTTTCGGAGGTAACTGAAGATGTCATGCACAATTTAATATATCTAAATTTGCAGAAAGGAAACTAATACCAAACTACACATTTCATAATACAATCTCTCACCATCAGTCCAGCTGTGGCTTTCGGAGGCAACTGAAGATGTTATGAGCAGTTCAATATATCTAAATTTGCAGAAATAAAACTAATACTAAACTACACATTTCATAATACAATCCCTCACCATCAGTCTAGCTGTGGCTTTCGGAGGCAACTGAAGATGTTATGAGCAGTTTAATATATCTAAATTTAACTACTGAAGCAAATGAGCAAAACTGAATTAAACAAAGCAGTACTGAAATTAAGCAGAAACTAAGAAAAACAAATTAGCAGCAGAACAATGTTAATTCCATGTCATTAGTCAAAAAGATATGAAAATGCCCGGGCTGCCTATCTATAACCTGAAACAAGAACACTGATCAGTGATTAACAACATAAAACATGAAAGACAGAAGTGAAATGGAAAGCATGAAAGTTTATAAACAGAAATGAAGCATATGTATCATGAAAAATGCAACGTATAAACATGTGAATGGATTATGGCACAATGAGCTTTAAAGAAATGAAATAAAAACTATACACTAATGCACAAAACCTCAACTGAGCAGGGGCCCTCTACACCAGCCTTGGCAACAATCTTCAAGTATGAATTACGTTGGAAAACAGAGTCTTCTTATATTAAAGTGCAGTCATAACAGTATGGTAGTATTACGGCTCAAAGGCAGCGTAATTACATTACAGAGCAGACTAATAAAAGATAACAGAGACTAACATCGACTAACTCTATATGCGTATGCAAACGCATTATATATAACAAAAGAAACATAACTAATTCCTAAAGTTTATGCTGGTGGAGAACACGTAGACCATTACGTCCACGGATCTAGGATCATGGTCGTGTTGGAAAGTAAATCTATGAGGAGTGGATGCTTGAATTCGGCTATGGAGCCATGTACAGATGTCGACTTGTCCTCCGCAACTCAGAAACGGCCATATGAACCTTCACGTGACACGAAACAGAGTCCTGTCAACGTGAGACTCTATGGTTGACTTCCATTTGGACGCCTTTGACCGCAGCTTCTTTAGATGAGTTTGCTCGAACCAATAGGACACGAACCATGTCCACATCATTTCTGACTTGCCCATGTGGCCCGTTTTTCCTGTAGACACCTGTAACATAGAGTTTCACAAAATGGCTGCGGAAAGTTGCAGTAGCTGCGGAAAGTGGCAAGATTCCGCAGCTAAATGAACAAAATCTAAATCAAACAGCAGACACAAAAATATAGTTAAAAACCATGTTAGATGCTCTTTTGTAATTAAAATACAATGATATTGACAACTTGGGAGGTTCAGGTGAGTGAAAAAGGTATAGAAAAGTGTATGGAAAAGATGCAGAATTGAGACTCAACATACCCCCACTGTGAAGGTGTTGCATGTCCTCATGCAACCAAAATTTTGATAATCCTTCCTCAGCTCATATGCCTTGACACTTCAGCCAGCACGTCTAATCCTCTCCTCCTCTTCCTTGGTGCTGCCAACATTCTGGGTTTCTTCATTAAGCACCTAAATTTGATATTAACCAGTGCTCTGCTCAAATTCTGGCATTTCCTTTTCAATTTCTTGTTCTTCTTCTGCCATATTCCCAGATGTAGCATGGTATTATCATGGATGATTTTGTCCAGTTTGCCTTGTTCTTTCAATGTCTCATTTTCATTTTTGATGTGTCGATTTAAAAGCTCTAGCTCAAAGACTTCCCGTTTTAGTGATTGGACTAAATCATCTTGTACTGTGTGAGGCTGGATGGACGAAGTACTGGGACCTGTAGTTGCCTTTTCCAAAGATTCTATATAGTTATATACTTCCTGCTGCTTGGGGTCTATTTCAGGTGTCATTTTTGTTGGGCTATTTTCAAAATGCCGTGAAGGAGAGTTATAAGCTAGATCTAGTCGAGAATGAAATGAACCAGGTTCACTAACTGACTGAGATGGACTATGGTCAGTTGGGGACTGTTCAGATGTCTCCTCTCCCAAATCAATGAAATGAGGACCCTTAATTTGCATTTTCCTCAATTTCCCCTTAAGTCTGCTGCTTCTTCTCACACGCCGTGGTACACTATCCTTTTTTTTTTGTTTTCCTTTCTCTGTCTTCTTGGCTATGGATGACTGTTTTTGAAGATAAACTAATCTTTCAGATAACACTTGATGATCTTCTTCAGAAGAAGAAGGGGTTTTATGTATAGCCTCAATAGTTTTTCTTTCTTTTGGTGTTATTGGCTTCTTACCCTTGATTTCTTTCTTCTTCCTCTTTGACAGTCTCTCTTCCCTATCAGTTCTTTCAATTGTAGTAGTAGGAGTATTTTGAATTTCATCAATTGTTCTTTTTCTCCTACTTCTTCTTGCTGTGCTACCTTCAGGAATTTCTTGAGTAGGAGTAATTTGGGTTTCATCATTTATTCTTTTTCTTCTACTCCTTGTTGTACTACCTTCAGGAATTTCCTGAGGTTCCTCAAAGAAATTTCTAACCAGAAATTGTTTCCATGTGTCTTTATTTTCCTTTAACTCCTTTTCAATCAAAATTTTTACAAGGCCGTGGTGATATAGATGGGTTTCTACATCTCCTAAATGTTTCTGAACAGTCATGGACATTTTCTTCAAACTATTGAATAGAAAATATGGGAGATTGAGAGTTTGATTATCTAGAAAATTCATCAGTAACCTGGTATGGTACATATACATGGACCCAAAATGGCCTTCACATGTAATGAATTTCTGAACAACTAGCAGTAAAGTAGCCCATTCCTCTTTCAATGCATGCACAGGAATTCCTCTTTTAAAAACAGTTATGTCCATACCTTGGTTTCGTAAGATTGTTCTCCATGCTTCATCACTGATACTTTTATTCTTAAACCAACACTCACCCTCCTGAAGAAGTTCCGTGGCTGTTGCTATAGATGCTTCATTGACCGCAAACTTAAGGTCTCCAATCTCTGCTTCCAAGCCATTAAACGACCTTGCGAATGCTTTTGTAACTTCTTTATGATAACCTCTGAATTTCTGGATAAACCGCAGCCAATTTGCTTTCTTCAATATATCCCTTACTTGCGGATATCCCTCCAAAAACTTAGGTCCTTCCGGTTCTGCTCTTAGCAATTTACCCATTTTCTTTCTGCTCTTCACAATTTTGCCTGCATGAGGGTTTAATGGAAATAGAACGGCTGAATGCATGGAGATGAGCACAATGACTGTGGGTAAATGTCAGAGAGTGGTATACAGACTATAGCGTAGTAAAGAACGAAATGGAGTGAACAGAACAGAGAGGGGTTTTCGTGAGCACAACAGAGATACGGCTGTGAGGTTAACAGAGTATAACACATCCGGCAATGTTTTGAATTTTGGTGGCTGCACAATAAATATGAGCACGTTTCAACAACGGTTATGGGTTTATGCGGCTGTAAGAGTCCGTGGTCAAATCAATTACGTCTCATTGTCACCGGTGGAATATTGGAACATGAGTGAAGATCGAGGGTTTAATGATGGAACCGTTTGAGAATGAATGCGAGAGGATAATATGGAGATCGTGAAAGGTTACGGGAGTTGTAAATATAATCATTGCACATAATGGATGGAGCTTATGGTTCAGAACTATATAAAAATTTGTTTTTCAATGCTATTTGAAATAAATTTTATTCATACCTTTGGAATCTTTGCCTTTTCCTTGGTCTTCAACTAGTTGCTCTTTATTGGTGTCTTGAATGCTCCATGTCTTCATTTTTGATCCTCTCACCTGCATTTTATTTCATGATTATGGAAATAACATTTGGCTATACATTCTTTTGAAAACAGAGTTGTAGCTGCGGAATCTGCTTCTGGCTGCGGAAACTGACACAGCTATTATTTGAATGAATGGAGATGAACAGATGACAAATGACCAGATGGAAATGGTCATGAAAAAGATTTTTATTGATGAAATGGAATGAAATGGATAAAATGAAGTGGAATGGAGTGAAATGAAGTGAAATGAAATGGAATGAAGTGGAATGGAATGGAGTGAATGGTCACAAAACTTGTGAAATGAAAGAGAGAGATTTTTTTTTTTGGAAAATATAGAGTGTCAGGTGTTCCTGATTTTCACCCTATATTTTCTGTATAAGACTGCCAATCAGTGATTGGTTTTCAGGCTTATACCATTTTTTTTTTTTTTTTAACTGAAAAGAACAAAAGCTAGGCTGGTGGAGAAGAAGAACTCTTCTGTACCAGCCTGATTGCAGAACTTTCTTGAAACAATTTGACAAAATCCTCTTTTGAGAGTGGCTTATGATAAAATTTCAATCTATGGCCATTCACAATAAGAGGAGTTTGAAACTCATCAATGGTCTTGATTCTTACCGCTCCATTGCTAAAGATCTTGTCAATCTCATATGGCCCAAGCTAATGAGTCTGAAATTTTCCTTTGAAATCTTTAAACTTGGAATCAAATAACAATGCCCAATCTCCTTCTTGAAACTTCTTCTCTTTGATGTACTTGTCATGCCATTTAGCTCTTTGATATTGAACTAGATCAGTTCTTAAAATTGTTTCTTGTCTGATCTCATCTAGCTCATTCAACTGCTCCATTCTATGCTTTTGGGCTTCTGATAAGTCCATCCCCAACTGAACTGCTATCTTGAAGGTCTTGACTTGGAACTCAATGGGGAGCATGACTTCTTTCCCATAAACAAGTTCATAGGGAGAATGTCCTGTTGTATTTCTCCATGTAGTTATGTAGGCCCACAAGGCTTCAGGAAGCCTTTCTGCCCAATCTCTTCTATGTAGATGAACAGTTTTGGTGATGATACTTTCAAGAACTTTGTTTGTAGACTCCACTTGACCATTTACTTGCGGATGGTAAGGAGTAGATCTTCCGTGCTTGATTTTGTATTCTTCCATCAACTTCTCCACCAAGTTGGATGTGAATTGGCTTCCTTGATCTGTCACAATTTCTCTTGGAACACCAAAGTGAGTAAAAATATCCTCATAAAGAAAATGAACAACCGAATTTTCAGTAGCAGATACTAATGCTTTGGCTTCTACCCATTTAGTAACATAATCAGTACAAACCAATATATACTTCTTTTGCTTAGATGGTGGATTAATAGTTCCAATGAAATCTAAAGCCCATTTTTCAAAGGGTTCAATGAGTACCTGTGTTTGCAATGGCATTTCATTTGAAAGGGTAGGTTTCCCTACTCTTTGGCAGCTATCACACCTTTTGACATATTGTTTTGCATCTTTGAAGAGGGAAGGCCAATAATATCCCAAAGAAAGGATTTTATAGGCCGTCCTTTTGTCTGCAAAGTGTCCGCCACATGGTTCATCATGACATGCCTTAAGAATATCAGGCATTTCATCTTCCCTGACACATCTTCTGATCACAAGATCTGGCCCTGTTTTAAACAATTCGTTAGAAATCCATGAATATCTTGAACTCTCCCGAATAATTTTTCGTTTTTCTCTTGGAAATAAATGTGAAGGTAGTTTCCCTGTAACCAAATAGTTAGCAATATCTGCATACCAAGGGGTCTTAATAGTTACTGCAAACAAATATTCATCAGGAAACTTATCTTCTACAGGAGAATCTTCTTTAGTATTCTCAATCCTAGACAAGAAATCAGCTACTGTATTCTGTTTTCCTGGTCTATCCAACACAGTAATATTGAATTCTTGCAAAAGTAAAAGCCATCTTGTCACTCTGCCATTAGTAACAGGTTTGTTCATTAAATATCTAATTGCAGAATGGTCAGCATGAATAAAAGTTTCATAGCCTGTTATGTAATGTCTAAACTTATTAATTGCATGAACAACAGCTAAAAACTCTTTTTCAGTCACAGTATAGTTCAACTCTGTGGGAGTCAAATTTTTACCGGTATAATAAATGGCATAAGGAACTAAATCTTTTTGACCCAACACAGCTCCTAGAGCTGTATCTGAAGCATCCGTAGAAATATGGAAAGGAAGTTTCCAATTTGGTCCTCTCAAGATAGGTGCTTCAGATATTTTTGTTTTCAAAGTTTCAAAAGTTGATTGACAATCAGGATCCCATTTAAATTCACAGTCTTTTGTAAGAAATTTAAAGAGTGGAGATGCTATTTTAGTGAAGTTTTCTATAAATCTTCTATAGTAACCAGTAAATCCTAGAAAACTTCTAACATCTCTTTGACAATTTGGAATAGGCAACTTGGAGATGACTTCAACTTTTGATCTATCAACCTTAATCCCATCTCCTGAAATAGGATGTCCTAAAACAATCCCTTCAGTAAACATCATAAAGCATTTTTCATGGCTTAATGAAAGGTTTGTTTCTTTACATCTTATGAGAACTTTTTCCAAATTTTCTAATGCCTCTTCAAATGAATTACCATAAACTGTAAAATCATCCATATAAACCTCTACACAATCATGGATTAGATCAGAAAAAATTCCTAGTACTGCTCTTTGGAATGTTGCAGGTGCATTACATAACCCAAAAGGAAGTACTCAGTAGGCAAAAGTTCCCCATGGACAAGTAAATGTGGTCTTATCTTGATCTTCAGGTGCTACCTGAATTTGATTATAGCCACTAAAACCATCCAAAAATGAAAAGTACTTTTTACCTGCTAATGTATCTAATACCTGATCGATAAAAGGCAAAGGAAAGTGATCCTTCAAAGTTGCTTTGTTCAATTCCCCGTAATCAATGCATACCCTCCATTTACCATTCTTTTTAGGTACTATAACCAAAGGAGAAACCCATCGGCTATCTGAAATTGGATAAATGAAGTTTACATTGAGAAGGTTTTGGAGCTCTTCTTTCACTATCTCCCTAAGATTTGGATTCATCCTTCTTTGAGGTTGTCTGATTGGTCTACTGTTTTCCTCAATATAGATGTGATGGATGCAAGTCTTAGGATCAATACCTTTCATGTCAGTATACTCCCATGCAAATGCAGTAGAATGTTTTTGCAAGATTTTGGTTAGTTCTTCTTGTTGTGACTTTTCCAAATGTTTGTTGATATTCAGTGTTTTTCCTTGAAAAATCTCAATAGTAGCACTACCAAACTCTTCCATAGAGTAAAGAGACATTTGTCTTGATGATAAATATTCTATTTCAGATTCCAACTGAAATTGTGTGGGGTCATATTCTGAAGATGTCTCAAAATTTTCTAATGTGTTCAGAATTTGACTATCCTCACTGATTTCAGAAATGGTAAAGACAAGTTGTATAGTGTCCTCATCATCAACCCATTCATTGTCTCCTACTTCTGTGATTGCTTTTGCTAGAGGATACAAATTGAATTTCTTTGTCGAATTACCATTAGAAATGTACATGTCCCCAGATCTACAACTAATAAAAGCATCAGTTGTGGCTAGCCAAGGTCTTCCTAAGATAAGTGGGTGCCCTCCTAGATTATTCTTGGGAGTCAAAATCATAAAATCTACTAGATATTCCCAAGAATCTAAGGAGACTGAAATATATTCTAATACACCATCTGGTTTAATAATTGATCGATCTGCAAGTTGCAGTAAAGTAGGTGTAAAAAGAAGGTTAGGAAGTTTTAGCTGGTCCATAGTCTGTCTACTCATAATGCTGATAGCAGCCCCTAAGTCAATCAATGTGTTTGGAATTTCTATCCCATTTATATGTGTCTTGACAATTGGACTTCCTGGATCTACATACTTCTGCATGGTAATTTTTCCCATCATAATATCTACAATCTTTCCTACCAGGTGGATTCTTCTTGTATCTTTTAGTTTCCTTCCTGGTCTTTTGAAACTCAACTCCTTTATGGTTTTTGCTAGAATAGGAATCTCTCGAATGGCTTGTAGCAAGGGAATCTTGATACAAACATTCTTTAATTCATCTAGAAAGTCATAGTTAGGCAACAAAATTTGTTTTTCCACCCCCTTGTCAATTTGTAGTCTTTCAGGAAAAGGAGGTGTAGATGAAGATGTTGGTTGCTCAACTATAGGAGTTGTGGGTGTTAACTTTTCTTTTTCTTTTTGAATGTTTGAATTTTGAAGAGATTCTTCCTCAGAACCCTTATTGACTTGAAGAGAGTCCTCCTCAGAGGTATCTTGCTCTTGAATATCTACAGAAGGTTTTTCTAAAACTCTACCAGATCTGAGTTGTACATCGTTGAGAGGAACAATCATATAGGTAGGAAATTGTTGTCCTTCTACCATGTAAGTATTCTGAGGATTCTTATTGTTAGGATTTGGCAATGGCTGAGCCGGAAGTTGATTTGTCTTTTGTTGGTATGGGAGCATGAGTTGAGGATTTGGATTTTGTTGAGAAGGTTGTTGTTGTGGAAATGGCAATGAAAGTTGTGGATTTGGGTTTGGAAGTTGTGGAGCTTGTTGATTTTGAAAAGATGGAGGATTTTGATAAAATTGAGAAAATCTCCCATAAGGATTTTGCATCCCTTGTACCCATGGCTGATATGAGTTTTGATGTTGGGGCCAAGGTTGTTGCCAAGGATTCCAATTTGGTGGGGTTTGAAAATTCATAGGGTTGTTAAACCCTTGAGTTTGTTGTCCCCGCCAAGGTCTTCTTGCAACAAAACAGAGAGATTCTACTGAATTTGGGTCTTCTTGAAAGACAACTTTGAGTCCAGGAATTGAAGGACAATCCTTGATCTCATGATTCTCTGAGCAAATCATACATGTTTCTACAACTTTTGCATCCAAGGGAAATTCCCTTAAAGCATGTTTCTTCCTACATTTCGGACAAAAGATGGCTAAAGCATCTGTTTCTGCTTTCTGCTTGTGTTGGATTTTAAGGGTGTCTAGTTGTTCACTAAGGCTCCCTAAGATATCAGTTTTGAACTCATCAAGCATATTACCAATCTCTTCCCTACTTACTGATCCAGTTGCAGATTTGTTAGCCCTAATAAGAGAAGGATCCCTAGGCCCTTTTCCTGTTTTAGATTTTCCCCTTGAGAGATGGATGCATAGTTCTGTTATATCACGAAATGGAAGTTGAGAAATGTCTCCTTTCCCCATCATGTTTAAAATGTCTATCCATTCATCTCTAATGGCTTTTAATAGGAGGGCTTTCAAGGTTTCATTATCTAAGTTGCTCATCTTTGTTCTTTTCAAGTTGTATTGAAATCTTTCAATTAAGTCTTCCAAATTTTCATCTTCTTTTTGCATCATTTTGAATACCTCATCCTTGTGATTGGTGGGCATACAATAGTCCAAGTATCTATCCAAAATGTTTGTTTCATATCATTCCAAGTCCTGATAGATTGAGTGGCTAATCCCATGAACCATTTCAAAGCAGATCCCTTCAATGTTGAAGGAAACAGTTTGAGTTTTTGAGAATCTTCCATATAGTCATAAGTTCGGCACACTACTTCAAACTCAAATAGAAATGTTTCAGGATCCTCACTTCGCAATCCATAAAAGTTAGGGAGAACATATGGTGAGATATTTTTCATTGTTGCATGAGTTTCCTCATCAACTATAGGGAATCCAAACAAATTGTCTCCTTCCCTATTTCTACCATTATTTCCTTCACCACTGTTGTCTCCATTGTTTCCTCCTCTTCTACCTCTACCTCTACCTCCATCTATTACTTCCTCTGCCATGATATTTTCTTTAGAGTCCTTAAAGTCCTCTAGTTCTTCTACCAAGGGAGGATGAGAGAGAGTCTCTTTGTTTTCTAAATGGGATTTAGTAGATGGTATAGGAGAATCCTCTAATTCAGCTGCTCCTTGAGTTCCAAAAATCTTAAGGCTAGGGGTAGATGGTGGTGAATCTAGTCTATGCCTTGAAGAAGATGGAGTTGTGAAAATCGAACTCTTGGCTTTAGCTATAAACCTTCCCCTAGAATCTCTTGCTCTATGCATGCCATTTTTTATTTTTTATTTTTATAATTTTTTTTTTTTAAAGTTGGGCTAATAATTCTCTTTCTAATCTTCCAGGTCACACTAGGTGCAAGAAGAGAGCATACTTAAGAAATTTCTAAACCAATAACTCTCTTTTCTGATCCTCCAGATCACACTAGGTGCAAGAGGAGAGCATACTTCAAGAAGTTATCAAGTTTTCCCTTCTTTTATGATTTTATGTTTTTTTTTTAAGAAATTGGCTACCTAGTTACACTTCAAAGAATTCATTAAAATGTTTATCAATTTAGTGTGTCCTAAATTGCTGCATTTAATTTTTCAACCGGATAAAAAGTCGATGAAGTAAAGTAAATATCCTATGCAGATAATCCTATTTTAACTTTTTGTCGTTAATTTTCTAAGGTGAAACCTTAAATTACAAAATGAAAACAAGTATGGTTATGATTGTTCAAGGAAATGATATCCTCTATAATGATTTTCCAACTTGAAACTTAAAAAGAAATTTGAAACATACAATGAAAAAACTTGAAAGGAAATGAAAATGTGCTGTTGAAAGGAAAATGTGCTTCTAGTCTAATGAATCAAAACAGTGAACTATTGAGCATGAAACCAAACTTTCCTTGCTGCTGTCTAAACACAAAATAAATTATGGCCGGGAAAGAAATCCAAAAGTTGCAATAAAGTAAATCTAAATCACCCTACTTCAACTTGTTCTCCTCTCATCCCCTCATCATTAGTCCAAATATGATTTTCTAAGTAACCATAAACAACTTGAGTAACTGATATCTAATTTGCAGAAAGGAAACTAATACCAAACTACACATTTCATTACAATCCCTCACCATCAGTCCAGCTGTGGCTTTCGGAGGCAACTGAAGATGTTATGAGCAGTTTAATATATCTAAATTTGCAGAAAGGAAACTAATACTAAACTACACATTTCATAATACAATCCCTCACCATCAGTCCAGCTGTGGCTTTCAGAGGCAACTGAAGATGTTATGAGTAGTTTAATATGGGTAGATGGTGGTGAATCTGGTCTATGCCTTGAAGAAGATGGAGTTGTGAAAATCGAACTCTTGGCTTTAGCTATAAACCTTCCCCTAGAATCTCTTGCTCTATGCATGTCATTTTTTATTTTTTATTTTTATAATTTTTTTTTTTTAAAGTTGGGCTAATAATTCTCTTTCTGATCTTCCAGGTCACACTAGGTGCAAGAAGAGAGCATACTTAAGAAATTACTAAACCAATAACTCTCTTTTCTGATCCTCCATATCACACTAGGTGCAAGAGGAGAGCATACTTCAAGAAGTTATCAAGTTTTCCCTTCTTTTATGATTTTATGTTTTTTTTTTTAAGAAATTGGCTACCTATTTACACTTCCCCGGAAACGGCGCCAAAATGTTTGGTCAATTTAGTGTGTCCTAAATTTCTGCATTTAATTTGTCAATCCGGGATTTGTAAACTGATGAAGTGCGGCGCACTATATGTGCAAGATAACCTATTTCTTAAATTTTTGTCGTTTTTGGTTTTCTAAGTTGAAATGGAAATTCTAAAATGAAAACAAGTATGGTTATGTTTGTTCAAGGAAATTATATCCTCTATAATGATTTACCAACTTGAAACTTAAAAAGGAATTTGAAACTTACAATGACAAGACTTGAAAGGAAATGAAAATATGTTGCTGAAATGAAAAGGTGTTGCTAGTCTAATGAATCAAAACAATGAACTAGTGAGCATGAAACCAAACTATTCTTGCTACTGTCTAAACACAAAATAAATTATGCTGAAAGAAATCCAAAAGTTGCAATAAAGTAAATCTAAATCAATTTACATCAACTTGTCTTCTGATCCCTCATCATTAGTCCAGCTATGATTTTCGGAAGTAACCATAAACAACTTGAGTAACTGATATCTAACTTGCATAAAGTAAACTAATATCAAACCATACATTCATAATTCAATCCCTCACCATCAGTCCAGCTGTGGCTTTCGGAGGTAACTGAAGATGTCATGCACAATTTAATATATATCTAAATTTGCAGAAAGGAAACTAATACCAAACTACACATTTCATAATACAATCCCTCACCATCAGTCCAGCTGTGGCTTTCGGAGGCAACTGAAGATGTTATGAGCAGTTTAATATATCTAAATTTGCAGAAAGAAAACTAATACTAAACTACACATTTCATAATACAATCCCTCACCATCAGTCCAGCTGTGGCTTTCGGAGGCAACTGAAGATGTTATGAGCAGTTTAATATATCTAAATTTAACTACTGAAGCAAATGAGAAAAACTGAATTAAACAAAGCAGTACTGAAATTAAACAGAAACTAAGAAAAACAAATTAGCAACAGAACAATGTTAATTCCACGTCATTAGTCAAAAAGCTATGAAAATGCCCGGGCTGCCTATCTATAACCTGAAACAAGAACACTGATCAGTGATTAACAACATAAAACATGAAAGACAGAAGTGAAATGGAAAGCATGAAAGTTTATAAACAGAAATGAAGCATATGTATCATGAAAAATGAAATGTATAAAAATGTGAATGGATTATGGCACAATGAGCTTTAAAGAAATGAAATAAGAACTATACACTAATGCACAAAACCTTAGCTGAGCAGGGGCCCTCTACACCAGCCTTGGCAACGATCTTCAAGTACGAATTACGTTGGAAAACAGAGTCTTCTTATATTAAAATGCAGTCATAACAGTATGGTAGTATTACGGCACAAAGGCAGTGTAATTACATTACAGAGAAGACTTAATAAAACTAACAGAGACTAATCGAGACTAACTCCATATGCTTATGAAAACGCGTTATTTATAACAAGAAAAACATAACTAATTTCTAAAGTTTATGCTGGTGGAGAACACGTAGACCATTACGTCCACGGATCTAGGATCATGGCCGTGTTGGAAAGTAAATCTATGAGGAGTGGATGCTTGAATTCGGCTATGGAGCCATGTACAAATGTCGACTTGTCCTCCGCAACTCAGAAACGGCCATATGAACCTTCACGTGACACGAAACAGAGTCCTGTCAATGTGAGACTCTATGGTTGACTTCCATTTGGACGCCTTTGACCGCAGCTTCTTTAGATGAGTTTGCTCAAACCAATAGGACACGAACCATGTCCACATCATTTCTGACTTGCCCATGTGGCCCGTTTCTCCTGTAGACACCTGTAACATAGAGTTTCACAAAATAGATGCGGAAAGTTGCAGCAGCTGCGGAAAGTGGCAAGATTCTGCAGCTAAATGAACAAAATCTAAATCAAACAACAGACACAAAAATATAGTTAAAAACCATGTTAGATTCTCTTTTGCAATTAACATACAATGATATTGACAACTTGGGAGGTTCAGGTGAGTGAAAAAGGTATAGAAAAGTGTATGGAAAAGATGCAGAATTGAGACTCAACAGCTGCTTTCAGCACGTTTTCCATGGTTCTGGTACAATATAATGATGACGGTGATGAGCATGTTATCTATTACTTATCTCGTAACCTTCTCGATCCTAAGACAGACTATGCATATGTTGAGAAGTTAGCATTGGCTGCGGTTCAATCAGTTCAACGTTTTCATCATTATATTCTTTTGTGTACTGTGACTGTGATTTTTTATTGCAACCCTATGACCTATATATTGTCTTGAAAATTGTTGGGGGGAAATACTCAAAGTTTATTGTCATCCTCCAAGAGTTCAATTTGGAATGTACTATTTCCAAGTCGAAGAAATCATTAGTCTTTATTGATTTGAGTTGTTCCCTCCCTTCTGACTTCGCTCTGTCTCGTTCTGAGGAATACATTCTAGGAAATACACTTTTCTTGATTAACACCCTCGATCCTTGGTACGGTGATATCATCATCTATCTCCAGACTTCTACATTCAGATTTGAGTTGATGAAGGATTCCCACCGACGCATTCGACATCAATCGCAACCTTATCATATAGTCGGAGATACACTCTAACACGTCGGAGTGGATTCCATACTTCGCCGATGTTTGACTCTCAAGGAATCTGAGAAAGCCTTGAATGATTATCACAGTGGGGCCTATGGCGGTCACATGTTTGATTATGCCACTGCAAAAAATATTCTTCGTGCTGGTTATTTCTGGCCTTCTATCTTCAAAGACTGCATTGTCGCGGTTCGCAAATATCATGATTGCTAGATCTATCAGTGCAATATGCGTGCGTCGCTTGTACCTCTACATCCTGTCATTATTGTTGGTCCCTTTGCAAAGTGGGGCATCTATTTTATGACGTGTAACCCTCACTCGATGGGGGGCACGCTTATATTATTGTAGCCGTTGACTACTTCACAAAATGGGTTGAAGCAATGCCTACACTTGTCGTTGATGGTAAGACAACTACTCAATTCATATTCAATCACATCCTCGCTCGGTTTGGCATCCCTCAAGCCATTGTTTCCGATCATGGTTCCCATTTTCAGCATTATATGGTGGTGGAGTTGACCTCTAAGTTGGGTCTATGTCATGACAACTCAACACCATACTATCCTCAGGCTAATGGCTAGGTTGAAGCCGTGAAAAAATTTCATGTCACCATGCTTCAACGTACGATTTGGATTCACAAATCCAATTGGCATCTCATATTATTTTCGGCTCTTTGGGCATATCAAACTTCAGCTAAGAATGTGACCAGATTCAATCCTTTTCACGTGGTTTATGGTCTAGAAGCTACTCTTCCGATTGAGTGTGAAATACCTTCGCTCAATTTTGTTGTTGAATTACTGTCGAACACTTCGCCAGAAGAAGAGTGTCTCCTATACTTAGAAAGGCTGGATGAAACTTTCTGCTTTGTTGCTCTGGTTATCGAAGCACAGAAAAATTGGGTCAAAGCTCATTTTGACCAATCAGTTTCCCCTCGTTCCTTTCTTTAAAGGAGACCTCGTCCTCTTGTACGACCAAGCTCATGATAAGCTGGGGAAGGAAAATTTCAACCCATGTGGCATTTGCCTTACATTATTAAATGTGTGTTGCATAATGGGGCCTATGAGCTCATTGATTATAAAGGTCATCCTCTTGAACAACCCAGAAATGGGTTGTATCTCAAAAAATATCATGCATGAGTCATTCATGCATTACTTATGCACATAGGTGTTGTTTTCATTTTTGTACATGTTTTGGTTTGGTGTGCTTTGTGAGTGTTTTTCCTGCTTATTGGGTCTTGCTTATTGTGCAGATGTCTATTACCCCCTATGTCGGTTTCGCGGATGGTGCTTCCCGCAGTACCAGGAATTTGTCTTCAGCAGCCTAGGTAATTTATGATCCTGCTGGTGAGTTGATAGATCTGCAAGGTATTTGTCTAGGACAGACTACAAACAATGTCGCTGAGTATAGTGTTGTCCTTGAACTATTAACTGAGGCAATCAACCTCGGCATACTCGCATTTCTTGTAAATCTAGATTCACAGCTTGTCGTTCTTTAGCTCAATGGTCATTATTTGTTCAGAAACTCGTACATTCTGAGATTGTATTTATGTGTTATTTTGTTGGAAAGACATTTTGATTTTATTACATATCAACATATTCCTAGGTGAATGAATGCATTAACTGATATAGTGGCTAACATTGTATTAGATAGACATTTGCGTAATCTGTAAAAGCATCATCATATGTAAAAGATCCATATAGGTAAATATATATATATATATATATATATATATATCGAATGTTCGCATCAGTGTGCATCATAAATTCAAAAAATATGTGTGTTTTTGTTACATCCTGAGACATCATGTCTCTCAAAATATGTAGATATAAAACCTAGGTATCTAATCGGCATGATGCTCATGATAGCATGTCACTTCCCGTACGAGTTGCCTCAGCAAGCGGTGAATTTGGTTTGGCACCCCTATGGTGTGTCTCTGGTAGGAACGAGGAACATCGTCGAATCATGCATAGTCCGGGACTCCGCATGTGATTACCCCCCAAGTTGCGCATGATCCCCTCCTCCTCACCTCCCTCGCCATGAGGGTCAAAATCACGAGGGATTCGCCTCGCTATCAGATACATGCCTGCAGGTCTCTCTAGGCCAACATCTGCAATCGCATGGGTTTAACGTCATAACATACATAATTTAAAAAAATAATAACACTCATGAAAATTAAAAATGTGTCTTACCCAAATTGTCATCCTAATCCTCTCCCTCTAGGAGTGGGAGGTCCAGATCACTAGTAAAATTTGTACCAGAGTAGGGCCAGTCCTCCATGAAAATCAACTATTGGCGGAGCCAATCAAAGAACTTTGGCCTCCAGGACATTTGTTGACCACCCCCTGCCCTTGGCATTAGAGCTACCCATCGGGCCATCCGTGGTTCCCTCGCTAGTGGTATTGGGACTATGACCTCCTGATGCTGAAATATTAGTAGTCATTCCAAGAGGAATGATACCAGGATAGACCCGTAACCAAATTTCTTCAATTTTGTCTCCTTGCACTTTTTCAACTGCCATTTCATGTTGATCGTCACGGCCTCTGCCCAGTTGTAGATGGTCGGTGTCAAGTAGTATACGGCAAGAAGTAGCTGTGTCTTTGTTGCTTTGTGTGGTGCTTGCGATCCCACAGCTCGTGTGATGGTGTGTAGCACTACTTTTAGTGCCAATTCTGGGATAGTCTAGATATCCACTTTCCCACTTCCTGATCCCTTCCATGCCCATGGACATACCCTGTCAATCACCATGGACATGTTCTCCATGCAAGGCTGGGTGCTGGTTAGGATTGGTTCTGCTCCCCTCCGCGATAGTCCTATTATGAAGTAGACATCAAAAACATCAATCTCGAGTTCCTTATCTCGAAGGATGAACTTTTCCTAATTCTAATCCCATATGCTGATCAAGTACTGTAGCAGCTCCAGTTGAGCTCAGAGACACGGTGTCAAGAAGAAATTCTTTAGTCCACAGTCTCTAAGAGCTTCCATGCATCTCTCATTTTCCATGGCAAGCTCATCTTCTTCGTTGTGTTCCCATTCTTTCCATTCGATAACCATTCTACCGCTTTATACCTGCAAACATGTTCATATGGACGGTATTAGCTAATTTAGAAGCTTGAATTTGTGAAAAATTGGGCCCTTAACTTGCATTTTCAAAAGCTAACATGGTATGTGGGGTTGGCATGACTGTTTCTAAAATATTTGCACCAATGGGCATGCCCCAGTTTAGAAAAATGGGTGATTGGCGCGAGTCCGTGCCTGAAACTCATGTCAACTGCCATGCCCTTAAATTTGCATTTTCCTCCTCAGAAATCAAAATTGAGGGTTGCAGGAAATAAAAGAGGACTTAAAATGAAGGGAAGGATGTTGGCTCTTACCTGGAACTGACAGTTTCGATATTGGTCTGTTCGATCGTCCGTTGTCGTTGTCATAAAATCGCAGTGTAAAATGGGTAACTATTACTCCACAAGAGGTAAAAAGTGAAAAGTAACTATTTTTACCATTTTTGGAATTTTATAAATTTTTCACAATCCTAATTAGGTTTTAAGACATATTTTTTGATTGTTTTATTATACTTTGAGAAATGGGTTTTACACATATCTCTTGTGCCATGACAGGTTTTCACATGATAGTGATGAAGTAAGGAGTTGTATTTTATAATTTTTTCGAACTCGATAAAAACACGAAAAATTCATTTCTGGAATCATCTTTCAGCTCTTTTCTGACTTTCTAAAATTGAAAATATTGCCGAGATTCTTTTCATTTCGAACTCACTAAATGGCTACGAAACGATATCTACCCAGTATATGTTTACCCCTTTTTCGGGCTAGTATGGATTATTTACGAAAAAGGAATACCTTAGCCTATCGCAACTAAGGGTTCTTTCAGATATTGTTTTCTACCTTTTCAGATCTGAGAGACTATTTACGAAAAGGGCCATGTTGGATTTTTCTTTTCTGCCTCTTTGAAAACTCTCTAAACATGAAAAGATGTTGAGTTCTCCCTTTTTCAGACTCATTAAACCTTGATGACATCAAACTTCGTCACCATGATGTTACTCGAGTTCCTCCTTCCTAGGGCTGATAAAATGTACTAGGTTGGATTTTCTGAAGGACAAACTTACATTGCAAGCATATGCTATCCCCTTCAAGCTTGTTTTAAAAAATAATTGGGGTACTCGCCAGAAATTGTGGGGAAAATGGAACCAGTTTTTAGTTGTGTTGGCAGTATTTCGCTCTTGAACATAGCACTTGTCTGCATTCGTGTCGGGTTGGGGACATCTCATTTTGTCATTTTTTCCTCCATGGGTTTGGGTAATCTCTTTTGACCTCTCATTTTCTCTTTGCCACGTCATCATGACCTCAGATCCCTTGATGTCAAATACTGCCAAATCCACAGTCGTGTCGTGGATATGTTAAAGAGAAGTTTGCCTCTATAGTTTTCAACCTCCCTCTGATTCTCTGTTGGTCCTGATTCACTATCATCATATTCCTCTGTCTCGTGTCGATGATTTAGAAACATTATCGCCCTCCTTCGACCAGGTCACTTCCTGTCGACTTCAACACATTATCCGAGAATCTAATCTAGAGACTCCCTTCTAGTACCTTGGATCTTGCATGCCTCAATGGCAGGTTCTTCACATTCAAAGCAAGGTCCACATTATTGGCCTTCGATCGAGTGATTCTGCGGGTGTTCGACGTCAGATCACTGTTCACATATTGTGGATTGTACCTCTCCTACCTTGAGGGCCATTGTAATTATTGGTGGTTTCTCTCACGTCTCTTAAAAAATTTCATCATTCACTGGTAACCAGATTATTTTCTTGCATGTTCGACTTCAGCTCGTATATTCACATGCTTGAATTTGCACTTGTTCGGATCGAGCTAGAGCGCAAGACCCTGGGTTTTTTTTTAATAAAATATAGGCTGTAGGTTCTAGTGGATTATCATGACTTATTTCATGAATCTTTTATTGGATGGTTGTGACCATACCTGATAATATTTATTGATCCTTACTGTTGTATGGTTGTGTCCATACCTCGGATCTCAGTTTTTATGTACTTGTAATATCCCAAAATGGGGATGCAGCAATACATGAACACAAAAATGGATTTGCAGTGTTAAATTAACTCATAAAATTTTTTAGGAACATGTATCCATCAAATGAATGTTACGGTAGCAAAGATATGATCCACTATATCATCCCAAAGTGGGGAAATGCAACAATATGTGCCCTAAAAACATTATTTTTAGGGAATTACGTTATAACTATGAGAAATAACTCTGGGATCCCTTTTCTTATGTATTATGGGACTGACATGCAGAAGGGGATCAGAAACAAATCCCTTTTTATGTGTTAAACAGATCTCCCGGTCCCAATATAGCTTAAAAATGCCCAAATCCCATGACTTGATTTATGCAGAGTTTTCTGAATCATGACTTGATTTATGCAGATTTTTATGATTTATGAGGTTTTATAATATTATAGAATGGAAATAATAGATATGGAGTTTATTACATCAATACATGGAAAGAAATGGAGATCTAGCTCTTTTTACACATTATGAAGATAACCCAGCAAGGGTTTCATGAAAGCATGAGTACAAAAAGTTGATCTGCAGATCTAGATCTAAAATAACATAGTATAGATGAATCTCTACATATATATATCTGAATAATACAAGAAATATATGAATATCCTTCTTACTAGCTTTCCGGGAGAAGGGTTGACCCTTTCCCTAAGAAACTAGCTCAAGAACAAGGGTTTTAACCCTCTTACTGCAACACTACAAGGAATCATGTAGTTCCTGCAAGAGACTGCATTGTAGGAGATGTAAAATACATCGGACACATGCCAAGGTCTGAAAATCAGCTGAAATTCTTCCTCACTGATCTCCCAAAGGAAGGAAGGCTTCCTCCTCTAAAATACAAGCTCTAGAAGTGGTGTTGTGAACCCCCACTGCAACACCCTGCAACACAACATTATACTGCTGCAGAAATAACATTGTAGCTGAAGGAGGATGCTTGGAATCAAGCCTAGATGTGGAGAAATTCAGTACAAGCTCCCTCGAGAGGCTTCTCAAGAAAGGAGAAAGAATTCCTAAACAGGAATGCCTTGTGCTAAGTAGCACATCAATCTCAACTAAACAGTTAGAGAAAGCAGAATAGGCATGGAGATGAAATTCCAATTATCAAATCATAAAATAAATTTCTATGGCTACCTTTCCCTCCTTCTATACAAATGTAAGCCCTCTCATCTTGGGTCCCACTCATTAGGGTTTCCTCCACCAAGGAATCTTTCTCCCACTATCTCTGTGTTGTCTCACAAGATGATCTCCACCTCTTATCCCAGCGTTGTTGACTTGGTCAAAATTGACCTTGTCCACATGCAAATGTCCCTATTCACACATGAGGGTGTGAAATCCAGCTCCTATGTTAATCCCTCTTTACATTATGAGGGATTTTATTCATATTTTTATTATGCATGGGCCTACTTACCCATTTATTCATCTCCTAAGTGAAATCAACAAAATTTAATATTCCAATTTGTTGTATGCAAATTTTGGAATATTACAGTCCTCCCCTTCCAATTGTTGCTTGTCCTCAAGCAACTGCAAGGATAGAACTGATAAGTCTTCCCTCCTCCTACTATATCATCCACATATGATGAAATCCTCTAAGGAATGAGATGTTGTCTCATCAAATAATCTCCATATTGCCCCTCCCAAGCATGCAAGCTAGCCAAATGGCTATCATCATGAACAAGTAAAGTACTCAAGGAGGAAATAAGGTGCTGCCTAGAGGTCCTCTCAAGGCATGGATTCTGAAATTTATTGGGAACTATCAATCCCATGTGAAACCTCCATCCCCAAGCTATCATCCATACAAAATGAGTCACCCTCCAACATGGAAACTCATGAAATATCTTCTCCACCTTGGGCTCCTACAAAGTAGTTGGGTTGAATAATTGAACTTGGTAGAAAAAGTAGCCTACCTCACACTGTCCTTCTCTCCACTTATGATAAGTGTATATTTTTTTTTGATCTTGGGATGCAATAAAGTTTCCCTCAAGTGGCAAGAAGAAAACTAGATCTCCAAAGATATTCTCTCCAACGTTGTGAATCAAGTTGGCCCAAACCATCCCATATGTGATGGATAGAAAATCATCACCATATGGCATACAATCAATCATATG
The DNA here is from genome assembly GCA_034641835.2 of Pinus albicaulis. Classification (NCBI taxonomy): domain Eukaryota; kingdom Viridiplantae; phylum Streptophyta; class Pinopsida; order Pinales; family Pinaceae; genus Pinus; species Pinus albicaulis. The sequence continues at coordinate 276,665,416 of CM076570.1, read as the reverse complement.
GCCCACATCATGGAAACACAAGTGTCTTACTGTAGGGGCCATATCATTTCTCATGCCCCCCTTGGAACATGCAATGCAAAAAGTGTGGGAAATCTCTTTCCCCAAGGACACATCCAGCCAATGTGTCTCTCCCCCAGTCATGCTCTCAATAAGAATAATAACCATATCAACAAATGAAATCATTATTAGAGTCTCAATGAGGGAAATAATGAATGTTTCATGTGGTGCTGGAGGGTACCAATAGTCTCCCAAGTGGTCACAACGTAGTTTTCCAAACTGCTTCTTCAAAAAAGAAAATGGAAATTTGTTTCTTGATACATGGTTAATTATGTATGTCATCACATCTACTAATAAATAGTAAATGGATGTGTACATAAATTTAACATACATGCAATAATATAACACTTTCCCAAGGCCACATAAAATATGGCTATCTGCATCACATAGTTTGGCCAAAAATTGACCATGGAGCCAAATGAAAAGCTTGCCCCCTTGTGGAGCAATGCACTACATAGAAATGGTAAGAGTATGAAAATATTGTGTTAGACAATCAATAAATGCAAAAACAAAGTTATCACCATGTATTGGAAGTAATATGATACATGGATCCATGAATAAGTCCTCCATAGTGGTTTGGCATACTCCCATGAAGAGGAATGAACCAGGTTTTGCATGAAAATCCTCCTTCTCATGCTTGGAAATCCAAATCAAGAAGAATACATAACAGTAATAGATGTCTCCATCCACTACTTCATCATTCTCAACTCCTCCTTGTCCACCAAGTGCATCAAATTTGAAGTGATACTGGGGACACTCCATCAATAATTCCAAGCTCCAAAGTGACAGTGTTGTTGGCCTATGCAAATAGGCTCCTGCCAACTCATAACTCCATTATTTGACATGCTCATTGTCAAAGACTCCTCCCATAATGTTGTTGTAAACAAGAAGTTTCTTCCAAAGTGGAAGTACTTCCAGATCATCCAAGGCTAAGGAGTAGCCCCTTTGCACCATGATAGTGCCATCTCCTACTCCTGCAACATCATGCAAAGTGTGAGAGAAGATATACCCCTGCTCTCCCAAGAACAACCAAAGCAACAAAAGTTTTTGCTGCCTCCTCATACCTCCATCATAAAAATCATGAGGTGAAAACATAATGATTGATATGAGGAATGTCATATCAGCACCATGCATTCATACTCCTTGCTGCCCTATGATGCAAGTATCCCGCCAAATTTCCTCCACCCACATACCCTTTGAAAGAGGATATGTCATCTGATGGCCAAACTCTTTCAAGAGTAGCCAATGCAGCCAAGCCTCATGCTACCCAGTGTCATAAATTTGCAAGTATCTCTCCAACTTCTTTCTCACTATCCACTCCCATTCATCGTCATGTGGGTTTCTCCTACCATGTGCCACCTTAGTGCTCCTCTCATGGAGACTATCATACCCCCAAATCAGATTTTCCTTCTTGCATTTCATGGGATGTTGAAATGCAACTCCTTGGAGATATCCTAGAGAAGATCTCACACCAATGACCATCTTGAATCCATAAGGACCCAAGTGTGATGAGGGAAAATCCTCCTCATACTGCTGAAGAACCTTGCACTCCATGATATGTTGAAGTGCACCTCCAATGAGATCTCTCCATGAGACCTTCTTCTCACCAATGGCCCTCCAAAACTAGTAAGGTTATGGATCTGCTGCAGGTAGAAGATTCTCTTTGATCTGTGAGATGCTCATTGAGAAAGTGTCATGTAGGAAGGAGAAAATATTTCTCATCTCAAGATGTCTACCATCTATCACTTCTCCCCCCATTGCTTCATGAATGAAGCTTCCATTTGAATGCTCCCATAAGGAATGGGTCCTCTTTTCTTCATTGCTGCTCATGTACAGCGCAATGCAATTCTGTTGCTCTAAATTAGCAGTATGCAATGGTGTATATCCCTCCATAATATTTTCTGAAATGATAAGAGATGGAAACTTAGGCATACATTTGAGATATGTGGAAGCATATTTTATGGCTGCAAGAGTTCCTTCCTCCCATGTGTTGGCTTCCCTAACTATTGAAGATGAAGGTTACTCCTCCATGGTTGTAACAACGCTGGAACAAGTCTCCTCAAGTGGTGGTGAGGGCTCCTCCCTCTCTAATTTATCTTTATCAAATCTCTTGATCACCCTTTGAGTGAAATCTGCAAGAGTAGATACCCCTGCATGACTCACATGGCTGAACCACCAAGTGCTTGCCTTACCCTCCAGGTGCAACGCTGCAATCTCTACTGCCTCTCTCTCTACTACTGGATGTAGTAGGAAGAATGCATCAAGTCTTCTTTCCCAAGCCCTTGATGTAGATGACCCATAAAAAGTGGAGAATAGAAAGCTATTGTCGTTGATTCTCCTTGTGCTGCAAGGCCTCCTCTCTTCCTCCAGCTGAATGAACTGTGGGAAAGCTAGAGTCTCCTTTAAGGCTCTAGGTTGATATTTGTACTCAACAAGGTATTCGCTTAGGATCTCATGCTCCAATTTCCCTTCATGTCTCTTGTCTTTTCCTCTTTGAGAATAGGAAGCACATGGGCCTTCCTCTTCTTGAAACCCTCTAGGAGTTTCATTGCATCTCTTCTCCTTCATCTGCTTAACCTCCTTGAAGAGTTTCTTCCTGGATATGAAAAGTGATGAGAGCAAGCTCATTATTTCCATCATTATTATCTTTCTCCTTATCTTTTTCTTCTTATTCTTCTAGTAGCATAATGGCTGGAACTCACAGGCTAAGCCAAGATTATTCTCTGATACCACTGTAATATCCCAAAATTGGGATGCAGTAATACATGAACACAAAAATGGATTTTCAGTGTTAAATTAACTCACAAAATGTGTGAGGAACACATAGCCATCAAATGAATGTTACAGCAGCAAAGATATGATCCACTATATCATCCCAAAGTGGGGAAATGGAGCAATATGTGACCTAAAAACTTTATTTTTAGGGAATTACGTTATAAATATGAGAAATAACTTTGTGATCCCTTTTCTTATGTATTATGGGACTCACATCCAAAAGGGGATCAGAAAAAAAATCCCTTTTGATGTGTTAAACATATCTCATGTTCCCAATATAGCTTAAAAATGCCCAAATCCCATGACTTGATTTATGCAGAGTTTTATGAAGCATGCACATCGTAATTTTATGAGGGTTTCTGCTATAATAGAATGGAAATAAAATATACAGAGTTTATTACATCAATACATGGAAATAAATGGAGATCTAGCTCCTTTTACAGATTATGAAGATAACCCGGCAAGCGTTTCATGAAAGCATGAGTACAAAAAGTGGATCTGTAGATCTAGATCTGAAATAATGTAGTATAGCTGAAGCTCTACATATATATATCTGAAGAATACAAGAAATAGATTAAGATCCTTATTACTAGCTTTCTGGTAGAAGGGTTGGCCCTTTCCCTAAGAAACTAGCTCAAGAACAAGGGTTTTAACCCTCTTACTGCAACACAGCAAGGAATGACGTAGTTTCTGCAAGGGACTACATTGTAGGAGATGTAAAATACATTAGACACATGCCAAGATCTAAAAATCAGCTCAAATTCTTCCTCACTGATCTCCCAAAGGAAGGAAGGCTTCCTCCTCTGAAATACAAGCTCTGGAAGTGGTGTTGTGAACCCCCACTGCAACACCCTCCAACAAAACGTTATACTGCTAAAAAAATAACGTTGTAGTTGAAGGAGGATTCTTGGCCTCAGGCCTGGATGTGGAGAAATTCAATACAAGCTCCCTCAAGAGGCTTCTCAAGAAAGGAGAAGGAATTCATAAAGAGGAATGCCTTGTGCTAAGCAGCACAACAATCTCAACTAAACAATTGGAGAAAGCAGAACAGTCATGTAGACGAAATTCTAATTATCAAATCATAAAATCCCTTGCTATGGCTGCCTTGCCCTCATTTTATACACATGGAATCCCTCTCATCTTAGGTCCCGCTCATTTCGGTTTCCTCCTCCAAGGAATCTTCCTCCCACTATCTCTACGCTATGTCACAAGATGATCTCCACCTCTTATCCCAGCGCCGTTGACTTGGTCAAAATTGACCTTGTCCACATGCAAATGTCTCTATTCACACATGAGGGTGTGAAATCTAGCTGCTATGTTGATCCCTTTTTACATTATGTGGGATTTTATTCATATTTTTATAATGAATGAGCCTCCTTACCCATTTATTCATCTCCTAAGTGAAATTAGCAAAATTTAATATTCCAATTTGTTGTATGCAAATTTTGGAATATTACAATACTCTATTGTGGATGGCTGCACCCATACCACATGTTCATTTATCATATATATCAGTTCTATTTGTAATTGCAAGTTTTCTGACAGCGGTTTCTAGTTCGAACGTGTTCTCGTAAAGAATTTCACCCCTCCCTCTCCCTCGGACCTCATGCTTTAGGGGGCATCTCTTACACAACATTTTTTCACTGTCCCTGCAATCCCCATTTCGCACATTGGAGGGTCATTTCTGTGACTAATAATAAGTGTCATGCCTTGCAAATACCATCATTGCATCCCTTTACATGAGAGCAATACTCCTTATGTTGACAATTCCCTAAGTAGAGCTTCAGAAACCCTTGTTTTTTCCATGGCGCGAGTAGCCAGTTCTGCCCTCGCGCCAATGTGGAAGATTAACGCTGGACTCCATGCTAGTTGGTACTCTGTCCCAGTTAGCCACCCATGCCAAGCTGTTTATGGAATGTTTTTTAAAAATATAGGCAAATATTCCACTCTAACAACTTCGAGGATGAGTCACTGGGAGTGGTTGGATTGAATAATCATGGACTCCCTCCTTTAGTTTATGGTTTCCACCTCTTGTGGGAACCTCCTAAAGGATAGGCCTCCGTTCCACCTTTGTAGGATTCAAACCTTTTCATTTTCCTCTATAAACAAAATCTATCTATCCTTGCATAAGCTAGCTTAACATGGAGAATTGAGTATACTATAGTTGAATTGTTGAAGAAATATAACAAGAAGGAAATTCATTGAGAGAGATTAAGCCTATGCCCTCATCCCATCTAAATCCCCTAACGAGCTCTGAGACGTGCTTTGGCTGAACCCCACTGTAGGATACTGCGACGTCAAAGCTTTGGTTGTAACTCTTCCTTCTACCAATACATATACGTGACTATTTTTTGGTTCCCATTTTGCGTTATGTCATTTTTTTAATGCAATATGCTTAGGCCTCTTTGACTAGCTAGTAGTTATGAATGAAGTTATTATGTCATATGTTGTTCTTGTTTTCTGATCTGTGTGTAGGTATCCGAGCATGACTGCAGAAGGATTGTGACTTGCGGATACAGGAGCGAGAGGCCACCACCACTACAGCCACGACGACAGCATTGGACTCTAGGTAGGTCGATCTACCGTGTCCTCTTTTCAATTAGTAATTAGGAAACTACACTCTAGCATGTCTCTTTGTTTCTAGACCCACTCTAGGGCTAGAGGGATCATCTCTATCTGCAGAGAAGATTTACCTACATAACACTCACTCCCTTGTAACCTCAGCTTCAAATGTTCGCAAAAACTCCTTAATACTGCTAGAGCCATCAAAGTAGGGAATTTCTCTCACCTCTGAGGAGATTCATAGGAATTTCTTTATGATTCTAAGACATCGCAACATAGATACATCGTGTAACTGATTCTGCCAGATTTCCATTTCCCCATCAGAGTCAAAGAAACATTTATTGTCCTTTTCCCGGAAAAGTACACCATCAACTGTGGGATTGATCCAATATTCGTCCCATGCAGTTAACTTATAGATATAATCCACATCCTCTTCTTCGCGCACTGGCTTAGTATACCATTCTCCTTCCATAGGGTCTAATGGTACTATCACCCGCGTACCTTCATTTTCAAACATCATGCTTCTTTTCTTAAGGTTAACGATACCTCCCATATCTACAGCCCAATCCAATCCTAGGAGGGCAGGATAGGGGTCCGCATCTTCTACAATTTGGATTACCTCAAAGTTGGTCTGAACCTTAACTCCTGCGATGTCTACCACGATATTTGAAAGTCTCCCCAATGGTATGATCTTCTGCTATTTGGCCATGCACAGCTGGGGAGTGGACCATTCCAGCTTAGGCTCTCCCATTTGCTACCAAGTTTTCTTGGGAAATACATTTGCATTTGATCCCAGGTCAAAAATAACTTTATCCATTTAATAATCACCAATATGCACTGTTAGCCGCATTTCCCTACTAGTGCGTTTCTTATGTTTGTTCAGTTTGTGCACATCCCTAACTTCCAGGGGTGGATTAGTTTTTTCAGCGCAACTATATATTAATGCTTGAATATTTTCTATGGCCCACTGGTTGCGCAACAACTCCATACATGCTTGCAAAAATGGTTTGACCTCTTCATATGCTTTGAGGTTTGTGGGGGCCTGAGAACTAGATGCCTCAGCCTTAGCAAAGTCTTTGCGAGCTGCAATAGAGGTTTCAGTTTCCTTCTGTAAGTCCAACCCTTCCTATTTGATAGTTGCTTTTCAGATAACAGTCTCGGCCACATCTTTCTCCTTATATCCCCCTATGGCCACACCGCTGTGTGTGATGACATTAATGCAGGGTCCTTCGTCCCGAGGTTCTGCCTTAACCCTCTGCACATTCTGCATAGGTGTCTCCTGCTTTTATTGCATCTTCTCTATTAGAATTGGAAAGTCTTCAATCACATGGTCTAGTTGTCTACAGTACCTACAAGATTTCCTCACAAAGTTCGGGTAGTCCCTTGCAAAGTGCCCTACTTCTCCACAGTTATAGCATAATAGATGTCCTCTTTCATTACCTGTGCTTCCACCTCTGCCCCCTCCCCTGCCCCTAGCTAGGGATCCACCTATGCCTGAGGGGGATCTTGGTGAAGAAGGGTCTGATTGTACCCTTTATAGGTTTCCTCGATCTATCATTAGATCATAAGTTTAGAAATTTTGTTCATCATTTCCTACTAATCGGAAAAACCGGCACCATTGTTGCTTTAGTTCTGGAACATATGCACCCAACCAAGGGTAGTGGTTAGTATCATGTAGGCCAGCTATGCGACAATCATCCCACCAAAAAGTTGGTCCAATTGGTCCCATAGTATCTCTAGGGCACAACAGACTGGGTCCCCCAGCTTGTAGGTATTCTACAAGCAGTGGACATTGTTCCTTGTCATGGCCCGATACCCTACATCGTATGCACCATACATCTAGGCTAGCTCCTTTTCTTTGGTCCTTTCACAGGTTGTAGATTTCCATGTGCATTGCCTCCAACTTCCCTTGGATTTGTTGTACTCCCAACTGGGTATCATCTCTTGGTGCGGCTTCTAACTTCATTGCAATCTCCAAATATTTTTCTTGCGATTCAATGGCTTGTTGACCCATAGGTAAATGCAAGTGAGGTAGTAGCATAGCGATGAACCATTCCTTGTGTTGTCTGTCATCATACAAAAATTTCCCTTCCATGATTACCTTCCTCCCATACAAACTCAGAGGGCCCTTGTTTAAAATATTTTAGGTCATTCACTATCTGAGAGTAGGATTTAGGCTTCTGAAACTATTGTTTTAGGACATTCTTAACCTCTTGAATGGTCGCATTTTCATGCTGAGCTATGTATCCCATATACCAGTTCAGGTCTCTTCCTTCAAAGGAAAGGGATAGTTGTGCCCTTTTCATAGTATCGCTGGCCACATTTTACGCAGTCCATACTGACTCTGCAACAAACCAGAAATGGTCCATGTCTTCATCCCCTATGCCCTTGAAGGTAGGCAGCTTCATGTGCGATTCCATATCGTCTTTTGATGGAGGTAGAGGTACGGGTGAGTCTTTACCCCTATGCTAGTTTGAAGGTGGTGTATTTGGAGGGCTATGCGCAGTTGAATCTCTTATGGGACTGTAGAAAAATATATATCCTTCTTGATTATTTTTTTAGTAGATACCACTTTGTGTTGTGCTTTCACCCAAATTAGAGGTCATTCACTCGGTGTGGCTGCACAGATTACCTTTTTCGCATAGCAAAATTTTGATTAATAATGGCAATGTTTTAGAAACTTACCTCGAAACCCTTTAAAGAACCTCCACTCTGCTTATGAATAGGACATGAACTGATCAACTACAAATTCGATCACAAATCCTCCCAACACACTATCCACCCAGTGATCTACTGTACGAGTGATGGTATTATGAGTTCTTTCTAACTGTTGGATCAACTCTAGAGTCAACCTCATGACCCGCTCGTCCTTCCAACACGTCTGGAACTCTACGAGCCTTGCCATCCACTCTTGAAGCTTGTTCGCAAATGTTACAAAGAAGATCTCGTAGACCTCAGTGAAAACGTACTAATTCTTCCACTTTTCTGTTGTCAAATTTGTGCTGCGATTTTCTTTTATCGCAAATTCCTAAACCTGTTTTTCAAACCAATCTTCAATTTCTTTCTTCTTAGGTCTCCAATGTTCTCTTGGAATTACCCTATCTCTCTCTCAAAATGCTCCCAGTCCCATCAACGGAACCATTTGTTGGCTTGAAGGGTCCTAACCCAAGTTCGGAGGCTAAGGTTTGCCAACAAGCTCCTATAATATTGGTGCTTTCAGCAGTGACCTACTTGCACAGGCCAAAGTCTCACCCAAAGTAGTATGGGAGGGTGCTGGAACCAAGTTTTTGCACCTTGAGAGAGAGTAGGTAATTCGAGAAGATCCACGTTGGCAGCCTATTATGTTGGCACAAGATAGGTCTATTCAGAGGTTTGTTATAATTCACAGTATAACGAAGCTATTACCATGCACAGATCTAGTCAATACCTTCGCATCCATGTGTGTATCACCAGTTATCAGCACATAATATCATAACGCATCAATAACAGATTACAGATTTACTTCGTAACCTAACATAGAAAAATTCACAACATAGACAGATAACACAACTGTATTCCAACATATTTCAAAGGTTTGCATCAATAGTAACACATCAGCTCAGATAACATAGATATATCTTAACTATATCTGCATATATTAACATTCAAAAATCCAGTTGCAATCCAACACAGCCTGTGCACACAGCCAGCAGGGTCCGCACACAACAGGACTAAATATCTCCACGCACACAGCCAACAGGAGTCCTTACCCAACAACCCAACACAGATCTAACAATTCACACTTAGCATCAAACTTAATTCTTGCCTACTTTAAGACTCAAATTGTTCATCTATTTATAACGACTTAGCCTATGATTTCATGTGGTCTGCAAGCTGTGGTTTGCAGATTCTAGGTCTACCCATGACCCATTACATTGAATTTGGGGCTTTGACCCACCCCAAAACCCCTGCGCTAGATTAATTAATATAAAAAATATACAAAATTGTACAAAATTCGTAGCTTTAGGGGACCCTATTCCAGCATCCCTGCTTTCATAAATCCCCGGGTCCCACATAAACATTAACCCCCTGCTTTAAAAACCTTTACCCCCACTCTCATATAACCCTGGCCTCACCCTTATATATAGAACTTCCACTTTAAAATGCCCGGACCCCACTCTGCTTTCTAACCCCGCCACTCCATTAAAACCCAAAGCCCAGTCGTATTTTAACCCCAACCCCAGTTGTATTTTAACCCCAGCCCCACCTTATATTAAAACCTCCGCTCCACTTTATCCCTGGGCCCCACTTCATTTGGCCCTTCGTTTCATCAAACCCCGCCTACCATCTGATCTACGCCTCCCGATCCGATGACCTGCACACCATATCGTGCTTCCAATCGCCCGAGGTTTAAAAACCTTCGAGGCTTGCGATATCGGACATTTTACCACCATCCCATCTTGCCATGCGTCACTCCCTCCATGCTATCACATCCTCGTGATATAAACCGCCTCACCGCCTAAGCCCCATGCAAAAACCACTAAACCACTCTCGCGCGATAAACTAAAAACCATTAATTCTTTTGAAGGTTTCAAAGTCGTGACCTATCACGATAAACCTAGAACCTCTATGATAACCCCTACATCACTTCTGAAAAACCAAAAGGTCATAACCACATGCAAAAACCTTAAAACCTCCATGTTCTGGACTCTGTCCATAAATTTCCCTGCTACCTGCGAGCCACCATTGCTCCCCATCCCGCACGATCGTGTTTTTATTAATAAATTATTTTATTTTGCAAGTGATCGATGATTCAAAAAGGCAATAATCATATTTCGGTTCTAAATTCCAAAAATCATTTAAATAGGGTTCTCTTGGTGATGATCCAGGAGCCTTAATTATTTAAGGGATTATGAGCACAAGATTAATAAAAAAGCAGCAATGGATCATGACAATTGATGATCATTCAAACACTCCAAAGGCAATAAGAGTTCTTCAAAGGATAGGGTAAATAAAATTAAATATTTTTACAGTGGCAGTGCAGAGATAAAAGACCAATAAAAACAGAGTTATAGAACAATGAAAGGTAAAAGGGATTAAAGGAATAATAAAAGGTTGAAGATGAAAGACATGGCTAGAAGACAGAATTAAATACAAAGCACAGATAAAAGATGATTAAGGGAGATATTATGGTAACTCAGGGTAGTCAAAGAGAGATCAAAGATAAAAAAATAGATTAAAAGGATTAAACAGAGAAATCAGAGTTAAGGGAAAGACAAATCAAAGGTTAAATAAAAAACCAAAAGCAAAGAAACGAAGACGACAGATCCGAATGATAAGGCCACTCAGCCTTTACTTCTTCAAATCACATTTGCCACCTATAACTTCATTGCACTTGAATAAAAGAATATAAAATTAATAAAGAAGTCAGAGATATTTTTAGCAGCTCAGAAGTTATTGTAAATTTAATATTAAAGCCAAAAATTCAAAAATATCTTAAAGTTACCTCAGCAGTAAATTAGAAAGTTATTATTACAGTAAGTCAATCAAATATTTTTTTGCATTAGGCCTTGCATGGTCTCAAAGGTAAAGATTACATTTACTCTGTAATAACTATAGCTTGAAACTTTATATTAGGATAACCTCCTCATCTACAGTTAAATACTGCATGAATGGTTCATTAATTTTTTTTTTTGTTGGTTGGTTGGTTGTTTGGCTAGTCGATTAGCTACTAGACTGGATTTTGATCAAACTCTAAGTTGTAGAGACTATTTCACTGGATCATTGTAATTGTCTTGGACATCATTAATACAAGCACGTTCATAGGATTCTTGAGCTATGTCAACGGTGGTGTTATCCCTCTTTTTCATTGTTTCTCCCTTGTTTACCATATTGTACATCAATTTCTCTAATAATAGAACATAAATTTTAGATTAAGATATGTTGTTTGGGCACCTTAACTCTGTCTATTACTTTTATCTAAATGTTTTCTTCTGCAAGGTCTGATTAAAGAACTCAGGGGTGTCCTGCTCTTTAGTTCCTCCTATCTTGTTGCCTTGAGGTTTCCTTAATAAATTTTAGCAAAAGAATTCATGGGTGTCTTGCTCTTTGGTTTTGCGTAAACTGTTACCTTAAAGGCCTTCTTTGAATTCAAGTTAAATAATTCAGGGATGTCCTACTCTTTAATTTCACTAAACTGTTATCTTGAATATTTTCTTTGCCTAAAAGTAATAGCTAGATAACTCAGGGGTGTCCTTCTCTTTAGGATTGTTGGATTGTTGTCTTAAAGGTTTTATTAGTAGAGTTTTAGCTAAATAAGTTAGGTGTGTCCTTCTCTTTAGTTTCTCTTAAAATTGTTACCTTAAAGGATTTTCTTGTTGAAGCATAGTTAAAGGATTCTTAATTTCCCTTTAGTTTTACTGAATTCACAACTTGCTTTCATTTCATATTCCATCTAAACTAAGAATACCCACTTGATATAGTTAGCCCTATGAAAACCCTTGCAGATTTGATGTACAATTAAAACCTTTTATGACTCTATAGCCCAATGGATTAATGCTTCCCACTGTCTATCTATTCAATCTATAACCAATCAATCAATCAATCAATTAATCAAATAAGACAAACAATCCAAAAACTTCATAACTAGCCTAAAATCAAAAAACATAAGCGTAAAGATAAATCAGTTAATCATAAACATAGAAAGAGCCCTCTCTGAGCCCAAGAAGGCTAGGTCCTTGGACTCCAAAGTGGTTTGATGTGGTTCCCTGCTACTTGTTCTTGCCAATCTTGCAAATCACAGGGAGCCAACACTCTCAATTCCCTAACATATTCCTCACTTCCAATATTCTTGACTTATTAAGCCATCCCATCTATAACGATATTAGAGCGCTTCTTTCCCTTCTCTTTGATCATAGAAACAATATTTTTAAGAATCGCAATTAGATTCTTTTTATTTTTCTTTTCTTTTCTTGAGGTCCGATAGGTATCATTATTCTTAGTGGACGTTAATTATCATCATTGTCATCATCATCATCATATGGAATATGGAAATTCAAATAGTTTATATAAGAGAGAATTTGAAATATTTACAAAAGAAATAAAACTTTTTTCAAAATTTTTAATTATTTTATCTCTATAAAGTTATATAAAAATATATTATTTAACATAGATATCAAAATATTTTATTTATAATTCCAAAAGTGAAAGTGAAATATTTGATCATATCATTTTCATATTGGATTGTAATATTAACATCGAACCAAATTAGCTCAATGGGAATGAGGCCATTTACCTTTTTATTATATTTTTTTTTTTAATTTAAAATATTTTTTAAGGGAAATGTATCAACATGTGGAAAAAATTACACATAACTATCACACTAGGCTTTAGAATTGTAGGTTTTAACCCTGTACAAAATTATTTGCAAACAAACTCTTGAAACAGAAAATAAAACAATAGGGAGAGTATAAAACATAAAACATATATACACAAATATTTTCCCCTGAATCCCAAAACTGGGACTACTAGCTTGATTTTTCATTATATTCCATTCAATATTACAACACACACATATACATGATGAAGCATTGATAAACCCCAATCCATTAACCCTGGATTAAAACATAATTGTAGTTCCCTTGATCGAAACTACAAAATACCATGAGCAGAAATCCACCATGCCCAAAACCATGTGAAAACCCATGCAAAAAAATTTATCGGACGTTACAGCTCCCCTGCTACACTTGACGCAAGTGTAGGGGTGCTCCAGCCCCCCTCTTCGCACCTAATTCTAACTGTGGAAAGAATATAACACACAAACAACATTCTCCCACTTGTTTTATTTCCACAGGGGGGAAAGGGAGAGCTTATTAATTGCTCCATCCCTGCAACAACCATTTTTTCTATACACTAAGATATCTTCTCAGTGCTCACAGAATTTGGAAATGTTTCAACGTGTCCACCTTTACTAGCAACACCTTTTTATCCTCAACCATGTCTCTCACAAAGTGATACTAAACATCAATGTGCTTTTTCTTTGAATGATAAGAAGGGTTCTTACACAAGAAAATTGCACTTTGGGTATCACAGTATATCCTTATAGCTCATCGCACCAACTCCATACTTGACCATATTCTCTGCAACCAAAATACTTCCTTGCTTGCATGAGTGGTTGTTGTTGTATTCTACCTTTGTAGTTGACAATGCACTATCGACTATATTTTACTCATCGAACTGACTGTAAGTCCAAATAGGCTAAATACATACCCACTTGTAGATCGTATTTGATCTAGAACTCCAACCCATTTTGCATCAATAAATCCACGAATGTCCAAAACATTGTCCAATCCTAATCTTGCTTGGTAGCACAAACCATAATTACTAGTGCCATGAAAATATCTGAAAACCCACTTCATTGTTGTCTAATAATCCTTCCATGGTTTTGACATAAATATGCTTAATACTCCAACTGCATGTGCAATGTCTGGTCTAGTACAAACAATTGCATACATCAGGCTACCCATTGCACTTGCATATGGAACATGGTACATGTCATGTTCTTCTTCTTGTCTCTTGGGACACTATTCAATAGATAAATTTACACCTACAGGAATCGAAACCTTGAGCAGTTTAACTATCCTACACATTGAACCTCTACAATATTGTCTCAATATAATTCCTTTGGTTTAACCAGAGTTTCCTCTTCACATGATCTCATTTAGTTTCCATGCCCAAAATATAGTTTGAAGCACCATTATTTTTCATGTCGTATTTGGAGAACAATTGGTCTTCAAATCCTGAATAATTTCTTTGTCATTTCCAACCAACAACATATCATCCACATAAAATACCAAATAAATAACACTGCCAACAATTAATTTAAAATACACACAGTGATCCTCTTTGCTTCTGGTGAACCCAATTCCCCATATATATGTATCAAATTTATGATACCACATACAAAAACTTTTTTAACCTACATACTAGTTCTTTCTTACCCTTCACCACAAAGCCTTCAGGTTTCTTCATATAGATATCCTCTTCAAGATCCCCATGAATAAATATTGTCTTCACATCCATCCATTCAACCTCAAAATATGTAATATTCCCAATTAGGGAAAGCAACAATATAGCTCATAAAATGAAAGAAGCAGTAAGCATTTAACATATGAAATCATGAGACCAATATAAAGCCATATTATTAATCATATATGTAGCAAATAAGTACAAAACATTGAGGCACCAATCATAGAATGTGGTCACACAAGCCTCCAATACATAAACACTCTCAAAAGTGAGATGTTGGTGCTATAAAAAATGTTGAAGAACTGCTACATCATAGTCATATTGGGTATAAATATAGCTGGAGATGATACAATGATATAAAAATATTGATATGGGCCCCAATAGAATCTAAACATACAGATCTGGGCACTAGATCAGCTTTCCAAGACAACCCAAGAGGGTTTCTGGAAAATTCACACAATGTGCTAATGTAAGCTGCAACCCTAGGGTTGAAGATATGCTGCAACAACTGAAATGAGAAGATATGGCTGAAGCTGATGTAGATAATTACATATCTTCTCCAATAGATCCTCTGGATGAAAGAATGGCTCCTCCACTAAAGAAATCACCTCTCAAAACAACCGCTGCAACTACCCCTGCAACTCCTCCCTAAAACAATGCATATCTGGGTTGAAACTGCGTTGCAGAGGATAAATGCTCCTTAGCCTGTAGCTGAATGTGTCAATAAATCTCATGGGGATTCTTTACATGCCTCCCAGTGGATGGAA
This sequence comes from Pinus albicaulis, assembly GCA_034641835.2. NCBI lineage: Eukaryota > Viridiplantae > Streptophyta > Pinopsida > Pinales > Pinaceae > Pinus > Pinus albicaulis. The sequence goes on along the minus strand of CM076570.1, from coordinate 276,650,249 downwards.
ACCCTCCTCCACTGCAAAACTAGCTCTGACGACACCTAATCTAACTCTCCATTGTTGCACCCTACAACACATCACAATATCCTGCAGAAACTGTGCTGATGAAGGAAGTTGTAGCTTGGTATGAAAAACCTAAATGTCAAAATGAAATTAAATTCTCTTCCAAGAGGCCTCTCAAGGAAAGAGATTGGATTCCCACTCGGGAACACCCGGTGCTAAATAGCACAACAATCTCAACTAAGCAGCTGAAGAATGCAAGAATTCTAAACAGACGACATAAAAAATAATAATCCAAAAAAATAACCCCATATGGCTGCCATCCTATTCCTTATATATATTAAGAGCTTCCTTTCCCTTGGCCTCACTCAATTAGGTCACTTCCTTCATGAAATAAATCTCTCTCCAAAACTACGTTATTCCTCATTTAATATCCACTCCTCCATAACAGTGTTGTTGACTTGGTCAAAGTTGACTGGTTCAACATGATCCAACCCCTGTTCACACTCAAAGGTGCTTTATTTAGCTTCTTATAAGGCATCCTTTCACACTTTAGGTGTTTTTATTACTGCTAAGGAGATCTATGGGCATCCCCACCCATTTATTCACCGACCTAGTGACAAAATGACCTATAATATTCCATTTAGCTAAAAGCTAAATTTTAGGAATATTACAGTCCTCCTCTCCAAAATGTTGCTTGTACTCAAGAAACTATAAAGGTGGATAAAAATTCCTCCCCTCCTCCTCTTGTGGCCTCCTCATCAATAGTCCCCACCACTACTCAAAATAATCTTCAATAAATATGTCCCCCAATGTTTCCTCCCAGGTATGCAAAACAAAATGGCTCACATCATGAGAAGGTGGAAGGTGTAAGTGGAAACCTTCTTGCTGTAAAATGGCCTCCTCAAGGTAGGAGTGATGAAAATAATAGGGTATCTCACTCCTAATGAGATACTCCCATCTCCATGCTATCATTCAAATGAAATGAGCCATCCTAGGTAGCTCATAAAAGAAATCCTCAATCCCCGGTTCATGCAATATATTTGAGTTGTATGGAGAGATTATATTTTTCCACCCATGTTGTTTCTCTCTCCATTTATGATATGTATGGGGTTTTTGGTGATCTTGGGATGAAATATTATGGTCTCGAAGAATTTCCCAAGTTACCCCACCAATCAAAACATCCATGAATTGCCTTTCCCAAGAACTCAAGTTCTCCAAATGGCTCCTCCCACATGAAGACAAGAGATGTAATGTGGCAATCATAGCTGGCTCATTGTTTCTCATAAAACATGTAACATATGAAGTATGGAGAATCATATCCCCAATGGGCACCTCCAACCCTTGTGCCATCCTCCCAACAAATCTTCTCATAAGAATAAGAACATCATCAATAAATGGAAGAAAAAACAAATAAAAAAAAGTTGCCATATGACAACTGGGAGGTGGATCATAGTTCCACATATGGAGCCAGCACAGTGCATCCTCTACCTACCTCAAAAAAAAGTATAACAAGTGTCTTTTCAGCCACTTGTTTTCTGCCACAATCATCCTACAAGATGGGATCATAGAAGTAAAATTTGGTGCCAATGGTGTACACCAAGAATCATGTGGTATCTCCCACAAACCACCAATAAAATTTCCAACATCAATGCTGAAAATGGCCTCAAGTACATCACAATAAAATATATAAGAGGGAATGATCCTCCTTGGTACAATATGCTGCTCATAAAAATTAAAGGAGTACAAATCATAATGCATAAATGTACATCCTCTATCATGTACTTTGGTCATTGAGCTGAAATGGCTCAACTGAAAGTTCTCCCTCACTCTCAATGAGTAGGGAAGTGTTTATGACAACCTCTCCATCATCATCTGGGATATGCATCTCTCCATATGTTGATATACATCCTATTGTATGCCCTCCCAAGTGAACTCCTCCATTAAGGAATAATATGCATTAAAGTGCATGGAAAGAAAGTCCACATGTGTTGCATGTAACAACTTCTCCTTGATCTCAGAAGCTTTAGTCGAGAAGACTCTGCCATAAGAATATATGACCTCATCATCCACCATGTATATATCATCTCCCTATGGGTCATCAAGGATCATGCAAGAACCAAGATCCTTGGAGTACTCTACCAAAAGTTGAGACCTCCAATATGGATCAATCCTCCTAAGAGACAGCGCTGAAGATATTAAAGGTGAAGCTCCCCACATGTTTATTCCTTTTCCTTTGACATCCCTCATGCCAAAGTCATCCTCCAAAGTGCTTCCATGCCCATCATTCAGCTACTCATGCTCAAGTAGAAGTGGTGGCCTTTGGAAGTTGGTCTGCCATGAGAATCTACCCTCCAAAAAGAACCTCCTGCTCTTGGCCAATGTGAGCATGAGTGGCCTCCATCCACTCCAATATGTATAGGATTCCTTCCTCAATGGAAGTACCCTCTATTTATCCAAATCCATGGAGCATCTTCCTTGCACCATGGTGGTGCCATTCTCCATCACTGCATCAACTTCTGCCAGCGCAGAATATGTAGTGAGAGTGGGTAATGATGAAAATGGGAGAGTGTATCCCACCTCCTTGAGTCTATCCCAGACTCTTTGCGCTGTGTCAAATCATCCCAAGGTCCATACCCCTCTAGAATCAATGAGTGGTTCAACCAAATGTGAAGCATCTCTCATCATCTCCTAATCTGGTGGTCTCCCAGGTGGAATGCCTCCACGCAATTAGACATCAATATCGAGATTGAACTGCATATATGAATGGAAAAATTTTTCCTTGCCCTCACTACGCAGATCAACTTGACTCTTCTTTGCATCAACCTTCTAAAATAGATAGGGGTGTGTTCTCCTAATCATATGGTGTTGGCCATCCTCCCCACCTTCTCCTTTGATTTGCAAGGTCTCACAATCTATCAATAATGGCACATGTTGTTCCTCGATTATGCCTTGATCTCCACATATGAGATCCTTTGGAAATCCTTGTGAACATACAAGAATTCCTCTTGTGGGAGAAAGTGCTCCATCTTCCTCTTCATGAGGTTCTATATATGCTCTGGATATGACAGCGTTGTTTCCTCTAGCCTTCTCTTCTTCTTCAATATGAATCGGTACCCTCTCCAATAGAGGATCCTCTTTTGAAAAATGGATCTCCGTGACCTCTTTTCCAGGAAAGTGAGAAATATATCTTGCCTCTAGCAAGGTATTTTGCAAGATGTTAGCCTCTTCAATAGTTTTCTAGAGTGGATTTGGGTTTATAGATATTTCCAATCCATGGAAAGGTTTTGTTTGTTTTGGTTTGATTAGCTCTACCAAAGGTGTTTCAGAATGTTTTTCATCAAACCTTTCCACTATTCTCCTAGTAAAATTTGCATAAGTAGATGTATTTTCATTTTTTAATGAAAAATATTCAAACATCCACCAAGCATAGGCCTTACCTTCAAAATGCAGCGCTGCTACTTTGATGGCTTCATTCTCTGAAACTTGGTGTTCTGCAAATAGGTGTCTAGCTCCTCCACCCAGGCCCTATCTGAACATTTAGGTGAACCATCAAAAGTAGATAGAAAGAATATACCCACATAATTTTGCTTGCTCCTTTTGATTCTTTCCTCCTTGATCTTGCAAAACCCTTGAAATTTTAGGTGATCTTTGAACATCTTAGATTGAGATTCATACTCTTGCAAATAATCACCCAGAGTCTCCTTCTTTTGCATGTCATCTTCCTACATATTCCTTATAGTAAAACTAGGTATAAGATTGTTCTGTGAATCATAATGTGTGGATGCATTCTCACACCCATCATGCAAAAATCTAGGGCTTGCTTTATCTTCAAGCCTCCTTGGAGATTCCTTACATATCTCTCTTCTCATCTTCTTGATATCTCCCTTGATGCTCTACATAGTTTGAAAAATAAGCTTTGAGAGCTCCTCTTCCTCTCTTCCTCCAAATAATAGAGTCACGTCTTTGTTTTTTCTGTACATCTCCTCTTCTTGTCATAATTTCTCCTTATGGTGAAATATTGGCTGAATGCACAGGCTGAGCCAAGATTATGCTTCGATACCACTATAATATTCCCAAATGGGGAAAGCAACAATATATCTCATAAAATGAAAGTAGCAGCAATTATTTAACATATGAAATCATAAGACCAATATAAAGCCATATTATTGATCATATATGCAGCAAATAAGTACAAAAAAATGAGGCATCAATCATAGAATGTGGTCACACAAGCCTCCAATACATAAACACTCTGAAAAGTGAGGTGTTGCTACTATACAAAATGTTGGAGAAATTCTACAGCGTAGTCATATTGGGTATAAATATAATTGGAGATGATAAAATGATATAAAAATACTGATATAGGTCCCAATAGAATATAAACATCAATATTCGGGCACAAGATCAGCTTTCCAAGACAACCCAAAAGGGTTTTCAGAAAATGAACACAATGTGCCAATGTAAGCTATAGCCCTAGGGCTGAAGATATGCTGCAAAAATTGAAATGAGAAGATATGGCTGAAGATGATGTAGAGAACTACATATCTTCTCCAATAGATCCTCTAGATGAAAGAATGGCTCCCCCATTGAAGAAATCACCTCTCAAAACAACCATTGCAACTACCCCTGCAACTCCTCCTTAAAACAATGCAGATCTGGGCTAAAACTGTGCTATAGGGGATAAATTCTCCTTAGCCTGTTGTTGAATGTGTCAATAAAGCTCAAGGGGCTTCTTTATAGGCCTCCCAGTGGGTGGAATCCTTCCCTCACTGCAAAACTAGCTCTGAAGACACCTGATCTAACTATCCATTGATGCACCCTGCAACACAGCACAATATCCTGTAGAAATTGTGTTGATGAAGAAAGCTATAGCTTGGTCTAAAAACCTGAATGTAGAAATGAAATGAAATGCTCTTCCAAGAAGCATCTCAAGGAAATATGTGGGATTCCCTCTAGGGAACACCCGGTGCTAAACAACACAACAATCTCAACTGAACAACTGAATAATTTAAGAAGCATAAACAGACCACATACAAAATAATAGTCCAAAAACATAAACCCATATGGTTTCCATCCTCTTCCTTATATAGATTGAGAGCTTCTTTGCTCTTGGCCCCACTCAATTAGCTCATTTCCTTCATGAAATCAATCTCCCTCCAAAATTGCGTTATTCCTCACTTAATATCCACTCCACCATTACAGCGTTGTTGACTTGGTCAAAGTTGACCGGTTCAACATGATCCAACCACTATTCACACTCAAAGGTGCTTTATTTAGCTGCTTAGAAGGTCTCCTTTCACACTTGAAGTGTTTTTATTCTTGCTAAGGAGATTTATGGGCCTCCCCGCCCATTTATTCACCTACCTAGTGAAAAAATGACCTATAATATTCCATTTAGCTAAAAGCTAAATTTTAGGAATATTATAAAAAAACGCACCATCAACAGATAAAAGTAATCTAATAGAAGTAAGCTTGACAACAGGAGGAAAAATATCACCAAAATCAATTCTCTACACCTCAGAATAACATTCTTCTACCAATTGAGATTTTTGTTTCTCCACATTTCCTTCTGCATTCATCTTCTTCTTAAATACCCATTTTCTCCCAATGGGCTTCTTTCTAGCCGAAAAATCCACCAAATCGCATACCTCATTTTTTTGAAAGGATGCCCTTTCATTAAACATGGTCTCCTTCTAGAGTTTTCCATCCTCTGAATATAGTGCCTCCCTGACAATTCTGGGATCATCACCGATGATAGATAAAGAAAAATTTGAGCAGAAAGTAGATGTACTATACCTTTTTGGCTTCCTTATTTCTCAAATTGATATTCTCACAGTTGGATTTTGTGGCTCTTCCTCTTTAGAATCTTGTTATATTATAGAGTCTAATTCTTCCTCCTTTAGCTCAAACTCTATCTTCTCAGGTTCCTTTGGTAGGACTTCATGTTTAACAACATATTTTGAAGAAATTATGCAACATGCATGTATATCTTGGATTTACCCAATCTAACAATGTACTAGATTTAAAAATTGAATCGCGTCTAAAAATATTTTGCGGAATAAAAAACACAATCGCTAATCACATGAACATGAAGAAGAATCATATCACACACAACACAGATAATTTCCCAGGGAAATCTTACAACTAAAAACCCCACTATATTCTATTGTAAATTCAGCATGGATCATGAAATAATTACATACAAAAATATTCTCACAAGAGCCCTCCAGTACTTATCTAATTGTCTCACACTGTCATATGAAAAAATGACCAACACATAGCCAATTCTTAGCCTCTAGATAGCCTCCCTTGCTTGTGCAATCCCTGATGGACTAGATCCCTAAAATATAGGAATTCTTGCCTTCCTTAATTGAGCAAGTATCATGGGCACTCCATGGGTGTTTGGTTGTGTTATCACCCAAAATATTTCAAAACATCATTTTGACAAGGTTACAAAATTTCATGGATCAAAATAGGGTTTTAGGAGTCAATTTAGGTTTGATCAAGGGAAGGTTTTAGAATTTTTATATTTTAAAGCTCATCCTAAGGTTCAAATAAAGCCTTCTTTAAAGCTCTTTCATGTCAAACATTCATTATTTTCCATTTGTATTTCATTTCCCAAATTTTTGTGTCAAAACCACCTAATTAGCCAGCAAACCGCAGTTTCGTAGCGCCACCCGTTGAAAAAAGTCACTTTACGCTACGAAAGCGCTAATAGTTTCGTAGCGCAAACAACAGAAAATACACTACATGTGCTACGAAAGCGCAGTTTTTTAACTGTCTTGTCATTCGAGGTGTCAAATGTTAGAAAACCATTGGGAAACGATAGGATAAATTCTTTTTGAGTCATGTAATGATGAAATTGAAGTACACACCCACGTTTGCAATCATCATGGTCATTATAGGTTATGAATGAGGCATCATTTTAGTTATGAGAGGAAATTTAAAATTTCAAAATCTTCCCTAATTAGTCATTCTCATTTCCTTTTGCCTCCATTCAAAATATCTGAGCTCTGAGTGTCAAGCCAAACCTGTCGATGGTTCATAAAAAGTTTTTACTACACCCATATCAAGCAAGAATGAGCAATTTATTCATGTGAGGTTGACAGTTTCTCTGAAGAATATGACAAAAGAAAGAAAAATTCACAGAGGAGGACAATGCTTAAGGCATGAGATTGAAGACGTGAAGGCAATAATTGAAGACCCAGCAGTGATGGAAGAATTCAGAAGAGTAGGTTGCCTACGATTTTGTGAGAATTTGCAGGGCTGTTACATACAGGTGTCCAAGGAATTTTCTATGAATTTCAATGGAACAGCCACTAAGGTCGGGATGCTAAGTGTGTTTATTACACCAGAGGTCATTGCAGTCATTACAGAGATACCGAGAGGTCAAGAAACCTGTTTCAAAGGGTTCAAATTTTATATGGAGCAGTGTAAATAATTCATGAAGCCTGAGCACACATACATGGATATTAATAATGCTATCCCTAGAATCTGCATCAAATATAATTACTCAAAACTGCTGCTCAACATTCATACATATTACCTGTGAAGGCAGATATCACAAGGTTTATTCATATCATTTCAAATTGCTTCTACGCTTCACTAGTAACATTTCACTTGATTTACCTTTTTATCTGTGTAGGAGTCTTACAAAGATGGCTGATAAGGTGCAAGCAAAGTCTGAAGGGAGTGAAACATCCTTATTTCATCATGGCTTAATGAAATTATTAATTTTAGATGAACTTCATAAGATAGGAAAAAAATTTCATCATTATTGTTTATAAAGGGTTTTGAGTTGGAAACCCTAACTCTTACAAGAAACCTTAAAGCTAAAGGAGTTCCATCACCACCAGCAGAAGAACCAAGCAGACATATGGTTGCAAAACCAAAAGCAACTGCAAGAGTGAAGCCAAGAGAGCAAACTGAGAAAGGGCCGGAGCAAATGCAAATGCTTGATACTCCAACTCTTCCACCTGAAAAACATAGATCAAAGGTTGTCAAAGATGCAAAATAGAAGCAAGCTGTCAGAAAATAGGAGACCAAAAGAGTAACTAGAATCCAAACAGTGGCGCTGAAAGGAAAGAAATTTGCTACAGAAGATAGCCTAGTAAGAAAGGGGAATCTAGAGGATATTCTTCATGCAATTGACATAGAGGAAACACCCTTTTTCCAATCCGAGTTCATTGGGGAAGATGAGCGTAAGTTGAAAAAGGCCAATTCTGCAAAGAGGCTAGAGTTTGAGGGGGAAGATGCAAGTTTCATTTTTCAAGCAAGAAATCCTATGACAAGGCATGCTAGGAAATTAATGGAAGTTAGAAAAGAAGTTCAAATACCCACCGAGATAGCTAAATCATCCAAAGAGATAATTTACCTCTCATCACCCACAGTGAAGGATATAATCAGCAAAACAAAAAGGGGAAAGGAGAAAGTGACAGAGAAAAAAGAGTTTCAGCGCCTTGAGGAAAAGTTAAAGTTGGCAAATCGGGAAATTTCTGTCATGAAAAAGAAAGCTAGAAAGCGCAGTGTCGAGAAAGTATAGTTTAAAATAATGAAGGAAATGTGGGAAGGACAAGTTGATTCTGCTTCTGAAAACTTAAGTAATACAGAGCAATTTTTCAAATGGACAGTTCCAGCAATAAAAGAAGCTAATTTTGTTAGAATAATAAAAACTCATCTGAGAGCTACTAATAGAATACCTAAAGACCAGGTGAAGGATTTATAGCAACAACTGGAGTTAATTCATGATGAGTTAAAGAGAAGAGGCATTAAAATGACAGTCATAGAAGAACCAATAGCTCAACCAAGTGTAAATGAAGAAGGAACCTCAAGAAAGCTAGAATGAAGTGGGTTTACAGTCTATATGATTTGTAAATACTGAAGACAGGTTATGTTTTGAGTTTTTGAGGCAAATATGGGTTTCACTTGGAAAATTTATGAAGAATCTACATACTCAGAAGTTTCGTAGCACATTCAGTGTAAAAAAGCAGAAAAGTGCTACGAAACTAATATAGCTGTTTTTCTTGCTTATTTTGATCATATTTTAAAGGGTTAAAGACTGAGTTAAGAAATTAATTTGCTATGGAATATTTATTAAAGGGTAGTTAAAATGATGCAGAGGAAAGAATTGAGTTTTGGAGGATAAATACTTCAAATGGCAGCGCTACAAAAAGCGTTACGAAACTATTGTGTTTTTGTAGCACAGAACATTACAGCATTTTGAGCAGTGTTTAAAGTGGTTTTAGACATTTGGAGTCTAGGGAGGAGTTATGAGATGTGTTAAGCTAACTTCTAATATCCAAGGACCATGATATGAATATTAAATGATGGTCAGAATGTTCAAAGAATGCAAAATATCTTATGCCTAAAAAACAGGGTACTGTTAACTATTTTTGTGGAGGTCAGCAAAGTGGTCATGAAGAAATGAAGCCCATCATCCAAATTCGACCATGTGATTATACACTTGTCAATGAAGTAAATTCAAATAGATAAGGTTTTTATAGATAGAAATAAGTAGTTGGAGTCCTTTTTGAAATAGGACTGTCAAGTAGGGTAGGTGTCTTTTTTTAATAAATTTCATGTCTTATGGTTATGCAAGGTGTCAATAGTTAGAAATTAGATGTATATAGCCTAGAGGTATATCATATCATGTTGTAAGAGGTCTATTAAAGGACAAGAGGTTGAATTAAATAGGGTTGGAAATTTTTGGCAAAACTGTGCTTGTTGTGAATTGAGTGTTTTCAGCTAATACAAAGATCTTCTACTTGGCCAACTTGAGATTCAGAAGGAGTTTTAGTGCTTTCCTATTTTATTTGCATCTCTTATATATCTCATTTGTAGTTGTATTCATCTATATTAATTAGAATTCATCTATTAGATGCGCCGACTTCCTATATATTTGAACTGACTGTGTTTTTACAGTTTCATGTGTGTATACCTTATGACTAAAACTCTGATATGCCTCAACTTCCATGTTAAGTATATTCACTGAATTATTGAATTGTTTTGACTCCATAAGCCCAATGTATACATTTTGATGTGATTCTCAACCTACATTTATCATTTAACTCTTTATTTCCTAAATAGAGTTAGCCATATATATCTTTATCCATATCATTAACCCTTGAGAGAGCCCTCTCAGGCTGAGGAGGCTAAGCCTCAATCAAAATATTAGGTTTGAAATAGTTACATGAGATTGTATGATCAAGCAGCCTATCAGGTCCAATTTTGTGATAACAGGTTACATGTGTGCAACACAATAATCCTACAACTGATAGTCAACTTCCCTTTCACCTAGAACTCAACTGGGTCTCCACTAGATCTGACATGCATGCAGCTAATAACAGTAAATCCTCAGTTGCATGTGAGATCACTGATTGTGAATTAATTAATCTTTAATTCACTTTATCTCTCACTAGTGTATCTTTAGTTACAACTAGAACTACTGATTTTAACTCACTTAACTGATTTAAACTGATTACAACTTGCATTAACTAGTGCACCACTGCACTTCAAACTTTGTTACAACTAGAATTACTCTGCATGCCTCACCAGCTACCTCTAACTCGAACTCCATTAACCAACTGATTTTATCACCCTCAGTTAACTATTTCAATTTTACATTGAGAATAGATTATAGTTTATTTTCCATCTTAATTAAGGGATAACCAAAGTAGACATGCACCCAAAAATAGCATTATGGGCCCCACCCTAGTCTGGGTGCTTAATGCAACTAGGCATAGGTGCTGAAATTTTCTTGTTGAATCTCAAAACTCCCTCTCAACAAGAAATGGGAAATCCTTCACCTCGATCTTGTATCTACGGTATTTGAATTTTCTCCTGGTGAACGCCTTCATGAGAATATCTACATCCTGATCTTCCGTGGGAATGTACTGAAGCAACATTATCCTTATCTGCACACAATCTTTGAGATGATGGTACTAGATATCTATACACTTGGACCTATCATGAAACACAGGATTAATCGAGAGTTTAATGCAACTCTGATTATCACAGCGAATCATTGTCGAATCCATCTGAGAACCTATTGTAGCCGCTACAACACCCTCCAAAATTTAGTCCCATCTTAAAATTTCAGAGCCCCTGATCTCTTTGGTAAATATAAGTCTGATGTGCCCTTAGCGTTGAGCCTCGAGGAAGTCCTTTTCAAGCATTCTACCTTCAAAGATTAGTTCATGACTTTCTTTCTTTGAAACTAGTCACATAGTCATAAAGTTGCAAAACCGATAAAATATTCACACTTGCGACTATGTGACCTAGCGACTTTGCGACCCCCAGGTCGCAAGGTCGTAAGGTCGTATCCCGGCCCAAATTTTTTCATTCGTGAATGCGCAACCTAGAAATATTGCAACCCCAGGTCGCGGGGTCACAAGGTCACAAGATCACATCCTTCCTCAGCCGACCCTATTTGTAACTTAGTGACCTGCATTAATTGACTGCATGTGCGACCCCTTTATACATAAAAGGGTCAGGTAGGTCGCATTCAACCTGCGCAATGGAGCAAATAACGCCTCTAACAAGCCAACTGGATCATGATTTTTCTGGTTAAGTTGCCTAATCCTCCTGTTGTTTCCTGTTTTTATTAGATATTGCCTCACTTGCCCCTACTCTAGCCTATCAATTCCCCTTGGCTTCATTCCTGTGCAAACCAAGTCCTCACCAATTCTCTCATTAAGGCTTTCAACCCTCTCATGCTTATCCCTCTCTACCTCCTCCTCTGAGCCTTACCTTGCCTCAGTTTGCTTCAAGCACCCCTTCTGGGCTACTTGGGAAGGCCTTCAGCTCTGATTTTCCCATCTCCTTTGGAATATTTTCCCTCCTTGCACTTCATTCCCAGCAGGTCATGATCAGCCCAATTTCTCTCAGAAATCCCTAATGCGACCCTGCGATCTACCGACCCAGAGACCTTGCAACCTACTAACCTCGCAACTTGATCGCTACGTTGCAAAGCGCTAGGTCATTTATCATTGATTAACCACTCAATTCGTGACTTTGAAAACTAGCGAACTTGCGACCTAGTCACAAGTCGCCAAGTCTCAGGGTCGCAGTTTCTGAAAATTTCATGACTTCACGATCTAGAAAATTTGCGGCCTAGTCACAAGTCACCAAGTTGCAGGGTCACAGTTTCCAAAAAATTCACGTGAGTGTGACCTAGTGACCTCATGACCTAGTCGCAAGGTCGCAAAGTTGTAAACCTCACCGGTCCTTCAGATAACAATAGGCAGGGGCCGCAATGACCTAACCTGAAAAGTTAATCCATTTAAGAAGTCTAGTCAGTCCCAACATATTTTTTACTATGCCATATGTCTTATCGTGGGATTTTTTTTTAAACATGCCAGGGGATATTTAAGCTGAGCTCGAGTGTGTCACCATCCCTTCAGCCTCAAGCGATATGGGACCTCCAGCAATTCGAAAGAGAAACAAGAGTCCCAAGATAAATATATTAGAAGAGCACATGCCTCCTTTCCCACACCTATCTATGGGGACACCGCCTATTTTTTTGGGAAAGGAGACAAGATGACTTGGTACCAAGTATATGTGATATTCTTTTTCAGGAATTTCAGCAATCTCACCATTGAGGACGCTGTATAAGTGAACTAGTGAAAGAATAACACTGTCCAGGGCTTTGACCCTCAATAATATGTTGTATATGACTTAAATATAGAATGGCATCAGAAAAAAATAACTCTATCTATAATAAGAAGATCTCCCCAACTCAAATGTAGGAAAAGGCATCATAACCCCAATACATCATAAAATAGAAATGTCGGAGGTAGAAAAAAAGTTATTATTATTATGTAAACTATTGAAATAGATGGAATGACATATATCTGGAGCTTTCATTAATTATAAGATCATAAATGAGAGGATTGACCTCTTTTACAAACACCTTGGGACCTCCCGACAAGAGTTTCCGGAAAAATAACAACACAATGTACAACACTGCTGAAAATAACGCTATACCCAGCTACTATGTATTAAGAAATATCTGATATGCTCAAAGAGGAATACACAATATGGAAATAGGCTCAATACCCCCCCCCTCAATAGAACTCTTGGAGAGGAAATCACCTCCTCCCCTCCTGAAATAAGCTCAAATAGGTAGATCTAACCCTAGCTACTACAACTACTGCAGAAATAATGCACTCACTGAGAGTGACTGTGCAACACAGGTTAGAGGACGGTTTCCTCAAGATATGTGATGAGAATGGAACTCAAGACCTCCTCCTTGAATCTCCTAATCAACCTGCAACAACAATGGAACTAGAATTTCTGCATGAGAACCCTTGCACTAAACAGTGCTGCAACTCCGGCTAAACAACTAAAGATTGCAAATCAGTCATAAGACTGAAATAAGAAGTATGAATGAATGAATTCCCTTGCTGCCATTTCTTCCTTTTTATTCCAAGTGAGCTTCTCCATCCCGAGCCCCACACATGTAGCTTCCTTGAGAAGCTTCCTCTTCAAAACTGCGCTGCCCTAAAGGCTTTCCCTTCCTTCTTACAGCGCTGGTTGACTTGGTCAACTATAGTATCCCTTGCTTTTTCTCCTCTTCATACTCAAGGGGCTTTATTTTATCCTCCTATCTCAATCCCTTTTAACACTGGGATGGATTTTATTGTGTTTCTCACTTCTTATTTCAAAAATGGGGTAATTATAATGTTCCAAGTAGCTATGGGTAATTGGGAACATTACAGTCCTCCCCGCTCAAAAGTTTCTTGCCCACAAGCAACAGTAAAGAAAGGATGCTCCCAAGTGGCATCCTAATATGGTAGATTCCTCCATCGAATAAGATATTCTTTGATGACTCTGTTTCTCAGATTCCTCTCTCTTGTGTCTAAGATTGCTTTTGGCTACAAGAACAAATGACCCTCATCATCAATTGGAGGAAATTCCAAGCTGGAAACTACATTCCTCCCTATGGCTTTCTTGAGGCAAGATACATGGAAGATATTGTGGATCTTGCTCCCCTTAGGAAGCTCCAGCTCATAAGCTACCTTACCGACACATCTGTTCACCTTGTATGGCCCATAGAAACGTGGTTTGAGCTTTTCAGCTCCTTTCACCTTGAGTGTGGACTGCTTGTAACGCTAAAGGCATAGATATACAAGATCCCCCACCTCAAACTGTCTCTCTATCCGACCATGGTCTGCATACATCTTCTGCTGGTTCTGATTAGTGGCCATGTTATCTTTGAGGGCGCTGAGTATGTCCTAGTTCTCTTGAATCCAATCTCTTGCCCTTGGAGCTTTACTTGCCCCAAACATAACATCGGAAAATGAAAGTGCCTCATATCCATACAAGGCTCGGAATGGTGTCATGCCAATAGAGAGATGGTGAGTAGTGTTGTAACAATACTCCCCCAAGTGGAGCTACCGCAGCCAAGCTTTCTGCTGCCCGGACACATAGTTTCTCAAGTAGCCTTCTAGCCACTTGTTCACTATCTCAGTTTTCCCATCAATTTGGGGGTGATAGCTGGTGCTGGGGGTCAAATCAATTCCCACTAATCAAAAAATTTCCGACCAAAATCCACCCATGAAGTGGTTGTCCCGATCACTCACTATGGTCCTAGGGAGACCATGGAGTCTAAATACATCTCTCAAGAAGAGCTCAGCTACCTGTGAAGTAGTATAATGTGCAGAGATTGAAAATAAATGAGCATACTTTGTTAGTCTATCAACAACAACATAGATACAGTCCTTACCCTGCACTATCGGTAAGCCGGTGATGAAGTCCATAGAGATGCTTTCCCATTTCCCATCTGGAATAGGTAGTGGCTGTAACAACCCAGCAGGATAAGAGTGCTCTCCCTTGTTTTGTTGGCAAGTGGTAAATTCCTTGACATGCTAGAGAACATCCTTTTTGAGACCCTTCCATGAGAATCTCTCCTTGATGGATCTATAGGTTTTTGTGAAACCTTGATGCCTGGAAAGCGGGGAATCATGTGAGGCCACTAATATCTTCTCCTTGAGCTTAGAATTCTTAGCGAAGTAGATCCAATCCTTGTAGTAGATAACCTCATCCATCACTTTAAATCTCTCATCCGGTACCACTCCATCAAGTATCCCGCATGCAAGGTCATCTTTGGAGTACTCAACTAAAAGTTGAGCCTTCCAATCTGTGTCCAGGCCCCTCATGGACAGCGCTGTAGGCCTCCTAGAAAGTGCATCAGCTACTATTTTTATCTTCCCCTTGACATATTCTATGTCAAAGTCATAGGCCTGAATTTTTCTCACCCACTTCTGTTGTCTTTCCTGAAGCTGCCTCTGCTCAAGAAATAATCTAAGGATGTTGTGATCAGTCTTCACCTTGAACTTATTCCCCACCAAATATTTCCGGAATTTGGCTAATGCATGCATGATAGCCAACATTTCTTTATCATAGATGGGGTATAGCTTCTCATGAGGGAGCAACTTCCTGCTCTCAAAGGCTATAATATGCTCTCCTTGCATCAAGACTGCCCCAATACCTTCACTTGATGCATCACATTCTAACACAAAAGGTTGAGAAAAGTCAGGTAAAACCAAAACATAACAACTACTCATTACCTCTTTGAGCTTATCGAAAGCTCTCTGTGCTGTGGGTGTCCACTGGAAAGCCCCCTTCTTTTTCAAGTCTGTAAGAGGTGCTAATAGTTGTGAGAACCTGTTAGCTCCCTGTAATCAACAAGATTGGAAAATTCTGACAACAAGGAGAACACCGTTTCAACCACTTTGGGATTCTAGGATCTAACCCTCCTGAATCCGGAGAGGGATCTCTCCAATAAGGGTAAAGATGGATTTATCTTTAAGGTTTTTGGTAATGATATTAGGCTAGTTATGAGGTCCAAGGGTTTTGTTTTTTTTTTTTATGGTTGAGCATGATTATTGTTTGAGGGGAAAGTTCTAAGTGCAAAGAGTTTCAAAGGTGAGAAGTTGCAAGAAAATAGAACAAGCTTTGGCCAAAAATATGGATAATTGCAGGTTTTAGTCCATTGGGCTATGGAGTCATAATAGGGTTTAATTCAAATAGTAAGGGGCAAGATTGGTCCATAGAGAAAGTCATCTATGTCTAAGGATCTCTTTAAATTTTGATTTATGGAATGAAATGATACAACAAGAAGGGGAATTAACAAATGAAGAACAAAGAGGAACACAGGATCTGGTAAGTACTTTGAAACTAGCCAGCCTTTGACAAACACTTAAGAATAACATAAAATCAATCCAGGATAAGGTAAGTACTTCGAAACTAGCCAACCTTTGATATACTTTCAATAGAAAAACATTTAAAACACAAAGGGAAACACAAATGATAACAAAGAATGGTCTAAGATTTGGTAAGTACTTCGAAACTAGCCAGTTTTCAACACATTCCTAGGGAAACTTTTAGTCAGTCTTTTGGGATAAAAATAGGACCATGGCTCACCATATCTTCCTTAGCTCATCTCTACTTAACATGAAATTAAAATAACTTTCAAGAATAACAATTAGCTAAGACAGGAGGATGAGGGAACGCCAACATTCCTACTGCTTGAACTAAATTAAATCATTCCTAAATAACACAATTCGGAAGAAAACATTTAGATAAATCTTATCAGTCAGAGAAGGGTAATGATATACAGTAAATCCTAACTCTATGCTTACTATTATTTATCAGAGAAGATGAAAAAAGTGAAAACAGAAATAAAATAATGATTTATAATAAGAAAAACATCATCGTTGACATAGACCAGGATCCCATAAATCAGCTTGTATTGATGCTCCAAACTAGTTACAGCTTTAAGTCCAGTGCTTCAGGTTAGCAATTATCTTCGCTAATCAGCCTAAATATTTTGTCACAATCAGAGATTCAAGAGCCAGTGAACACTATTTACAAATATAAGTCTCAAGCTCAAGTATATTTCAAAGTTCAACAACCAACATTTTCTCATCTTCTACAGAAGTATTTATAGAAGAAATGAGGAGGTGGGATCTGATAAAAGATTTCCTGGGTAAATTAATACAGATTAGTGCTTCTCAGCCTTTGAGGGGCTCAATGGAGAAGAGTGCAGATATTCTCACTGTATTAATTGATTTACATTAAATATTAAGCTCGGTGGGAGCTTTTGTTGACTTTTAAGGCTCTGTTTCATGATATAATAACTCTGCTGATATTTTGCATTAAGTTCCTTTGGCATAGTTAATTCTTCGGCTGCGTTGAGGGAAATATCTAATTTTCTAATCATAATCCGGCCTCTGTTGAATGATCCAAGGCTACAGGTGGCTTTATGGTAGCTGAGAGGAATCAATTGGCCTCTATTGTGGGGGTGAAGGCTTTTCTGTCTGATAAATATTTATGATTTTCTTTAATTTTTTTTAATTTGGAGGATTAGGCTTTTGATAATCAATCTTAGTCGTAATCCCTCCAAATTTGTCTTCAATCTTCTTTTTCTGTTGTGTTTAA
The DNA here is from genome assembly GCA_034641835.2 of Pinus albicaulis. Taxonomy (NCBI): domain Eukaryota; kingdom Viridiplantae; phylum Streptophyta; class Pinopsida; order Pinales; family Pinaceae; genus Pinus; species Pinus albicaulis. Next base: position 276,632,810 of record CM076570.1, on the reverse strand, counting down.
ATCTTCGACACTGATACTCTTTTGATTCATTTAATAGTCAGTGTCTTGTTGATGTGAAGGGTCTGAAAAGGGTCCGAATGGCATCAATGCCCATGAAGCATTGATGAGACATGGAGTTGGAACCCTGAGAATAGCTTCTCTTTGATGAATCAAAGGCATGGGAATCGTTATTCCCAGCCTCTGGATTTTCTTCAATATAATGGAAAAACCATTAATCACCTACAAAATAAAAAATTAATTAAGAAATCATGCGTTTATTGGGTAAACTACTTCAGAGGTTATGGGGAAGGAGTGTGGCCATTGGATGGCAAAATCAAACGGTGTAGATCTATTTGTGGAGGTCAGAAGGAGAGAAGAGGGAGCTTTTAAGTCGGATCCATCGATCTGCAAATATTCGATGGTCAGGATTAATCGAGAAAAAATAAAGCGAGGGAGTCACTTTATAAAGAAATGGAGAAAATTTGATGAGATAAGGTTAAACACCTTTGTTTGGAGGAAAATATGGTTAAAAGTGAAGTTGCAGTTTAGGATGAATACGAGCCATTGGATGAGATCAGCCCTACAAGATCAACGGTTGAGGAGGCGCGTGAAAAAACTCAAAAGGAAAGAGGGAAAGTGGTTTCAGGGAAGAAAACCACTGTTTTCGCGTGGAGAAAAGGCGGGTAGGCAATTTTGCCTTTTAGAGCGCGATATGTGTCCCCGCTCGACACGTGGCATCAGAAAACCACCTATATCGCATGCCCTTTGAGAAATTATCTTTCGTGCTAAAAGTTACGCGATATGTAATGTGGGCCGTCAGATCTGACGGTGGAGAATGGGCGTGATAATAAATAGATGCATGGGCGGAAGCAAAGTGAGAGGTTTTATTATGGGCCGTTGGATGTAGAATATCAACGGCCAGGATCAAATTTGGGGGTTGCATGAAATAATAACAAAGCGGAGAAAGGGTCAATAAAGACCGTTGATCTGCAGAGATCAACGGCTATAATGGGCCAAAAAAAATTATGAAGAGGGGTGCATAAAATATAACCAAAGTCGTTAAATGCGATCTGGACCGTCTGATCCAGACATGTGGATGGTCTAGATGCAATCGGAGGCAAAGGCATCGGTGGGGCAAAGAACTTGGAGTGCGACAGAGCGATTGAGCACTGGTCGTTGATCTGAGGATCAGATCAATGGTGGGGAGTGAATCGGAGGATTTTGAAGGTGGAGGAAGGCTAATAATCAGAGCGAATATGGACCGTTGGATCTGGGAAAGAGGGGGGGAGATCAATGGCTCTCGATTGATCGGGGGATGACCAATCGGGGGGAGAAATAAAATGCACCCGATAAAACTTGTGATGCGATCATGCGCTGATCGTTGATCGGCTTTAGATCAATGGTCGATATTCTTTCAAAACTTGTATCGGTGGAAACCCTTTATAATTTATGAAAAACAAAAAATTTAAATAAAAACAAAGGTTTATCAGGGTGGGATGTATATATGAAGTGAATAGGCAGCCGTCTGCGGGGCCGTTGGTCTTTATGAAAGGTAATAGGCCCAGAGCTAATATGTAGAAAGGGCCAATCGCATCGAAACTATCGAGCTTGGTCTTTCAATCTAACCATTTGATTTTCTCCAATGCAATTATCGCTTCGGGACCTTTAAGTCTTGGTCCCAAGCGAAGTTATATGGAGTAAAGCAGGGGGGGGCGAGTTTAATACAATGGGGCTTCAATCGCATCGAAAATTTTGATGCGGGCTTTTCAATCTACCCATTTTTACACTAAAAACATTGCTCTGGCGGGCTTTAGACCAAAACTTTAGGAAAGTGGGTTTATGAACTTTACAAAAGAAAATATCAATCGGAGATGGATTATACAATGTTTTAGCGCTCGATTGCGGCCGCAAGGGTTATATGGGATAATAATATGATCAGAGGATATAAACATAGGGGGTTAATCACTTTGGAAAACTTTGTGAGGCAAAAATACTTGTGCGCTCTATTTTTTCCGATGCGATAAGCACTTAAATGGTTCAGTGCTTGGTTCAAGCACCAAGGCATATGTGGGGAAGTGGTTTAAGACTTAGCCAAAGGGGGCTTAAGTCTGTAATACAAAAAGTGTATTTTTATGAGTTTTTGAGGTTTTTCTAATGGATTTGGGGGTTTCGGCAGAGTTCAAAAAGGAGTTTTAAACTCTGTAAAGGGGATTTCATGAAGGGGAAATGGGGAAAAATGAAAAATAGAGGAATTTTGTGGGAATGAAAAGGGGTAAAATGGAAGCTAAGTTTGAAGTGGAAGGAGGGAAAAATGGTGTTTGCAGCAGTATTTTTTCTTGAAATCAGCAGATTTTCTGAGTTGGGAAAAAAGATACAGCAGTGAAGATTTAGACAAATGGCAAGATGTCTTCATGAGTCTTCAAGAGATAGCATTTTTTGCAATAAAAATTGTTCCTTGAAGGCTCCAAAAATGTTTTAGCCACCATTTGATATGAAAAATTTTATTAGCGGCTAAAAGTGGCTCCACTTGGGGATGGTGCCTTCTTGAAGGCATCAAGAACTTCAGACTTGCATTCTCTGGGAGGCTGATCAGTGCCTCATCCATTGGACTGCCTTTCCTTACTTGGATGATCTTCTTTGTTCTGAAAAATGTCAGCATCCATGGAAAACAATAGAACTTCATTAATACAAGCTTTCTACCTACCCAATCCTACTGATCTAACATTTTTTCTTCTTTAGAGTGCACTTGAATTGGAAAACTCTTTTCACAAAATTTTATTCTTTTGAAAGCATTAAACTAATCTAACTCTACTCCTTATTTCTCCATGAACTCAGATTAAGCAATTGAGTCCATATGCTTCTCTACCTAATCTACCAATCTGTTAGGATTAAACAATCTAACAGATTTTTATTCTTTAAATTCTACAACAGAAATTGAAAAGCATACAAGTTAGGATTGAATAGTCTAACTTGATGTTGATCTATGGCATAAAAAGCAAGCTGCACATAGATATTATTTTGCAGAAAATTAAATAAAAATGGAAGGCTTAAGATCTGAAATTTCAAAGCACTTACTTCATCTTTTACAACTTTGTTTTTACTTTTGTTTGAGATGTTCTTTCCTTATTATCTAGTTCATATTTTGAGCTGATTAGAACCAGATTTACTTCTGTTCTGACTCAGAATTTGAAACAGTTTTGAGTAATTATTATTTTGGAAACTTAGGTTCAGATTTTGAGCATGTTTGAACCTTTAATTTCTAGTCTAATCTACCTACTGATAAGCGAAGATTAAATAGTTTGGAAAATCGAATTCACTATGCTATCAGCAATCAATTTAAAGCTAATTAGTAATGATTAGGCTGTATGACTAATTAGAAGTGTGTTTTTCAGGAGTGGCTTTTAAGCTTGCACACTTTCAAATTCTGTTTCTCTTTTTTGGTATGGGGCTATACCTTTCTTATTTTTGCAATCTTCCCTCTTTTCTTTCTTACACTGTTTTGTATTTTTGATTTTCTAACTTTGAATGCAATGATGGATGAAATATTTATAATGAGAAAAAAGATAAAAAGGCTTTCAAAACATGACATGGATCAAGAGAAGTAATGTCTAAGCATCATGCCATTGACAGGACCCCCAAACAGCTCTGCTCCATTCAGCTCTTGTAAGAAAAGGCATTTTTACCAGCAGCTGAATGAATGGAGTAAGGGCCAAGCCATAAGTTGTCAAATTTTCCATGCTTTCCCTTGTCTTCCCTCCTTGAGTCCCACTTTAAAACTTTGTCCCCAACGTTGAAATTGCTGGCCTTTTTTCTTTTGTCAAAAATATTTTTAATGTTGTCTTGCTTCTGCAATGCTTTGTTATAAACCTCCTCTCTGGTTTGTTGAAGATGAATAGTCTGATTTATCCTTCTTATCATGTCATTATCTTTAGACTAAACCTCTTGAATCAACTTCGTAACTAGCACAGCAAGGCTGGTAGGAAACATTACATCAGTGCCATTACAAGCTGGTAGGGTGACATACCAATAGATTTCTTCAAAGTCAATATGTCAGCCCAAAGTGCATGCACAAGCTTTGTGTGCTAAGAATTTTTGTTGTCCTCCAACAACTTCTTGATTATGTTCACTAAAATCTTGTTTGAATATTCTACAAGTCCATTACCTTGAGGGCAATAGGCCGTGGAATTCCCCAATGTTATCTGATACTTGTGACATAACTCAACCATCTTCTCTGATCCAAATTTTGCTACATTATCAGTGATGATCTTGGTAGGGCAGCCAAATCTAGAGAGAATATTATTCTCCATGAATTTTATGATAACATAATCATTGGCCTACCTAAAAGGGATGGATTCTATCCATTTAGTGAAGTAGTCTGTGGCAGTGAGAATCCATCTATGTTGAACTGAAGATGATGGATGGATTTCACCTATGAAGTCAAGTCCCCACTGTTGAAAATGGGATTCAATAGTGATTGGATGCAGAGGGAGAGGTAGCAACTTCATTTTTCCTTCAAAAAGTTGAAATTTATGACAGGAAATTATCATCTTGTGTACATCAAGAAAAAGAGTAGGCCAATAGTAACCAGCCCTCAAGATTTTGTTGGTTGTTGTCTTCCAGTATAAATGGCCTCCACACTCTCCTTCGCAGAACTCGTGCTTAACCTTCTTTGCATCATACTCAGGAAAAAATTTAAGCAATATACCACTTGCATTTTTCCAATAAAGACATCTATCTATAATGCAATAGTTTACAACTTTTAACTTCAAAAACCTTACCTTAGTTTTTGTCAAACCAGGGGGTGTATTCAAATTAAGAAAAATATAAAGAATATCAGCATACCAAGAGGAATTCATAAAATGGTCTTCAACAATGGGAGTTGATATTTCCTCTTGTTCATCCAAAGCATTAATCACATTGATATCAATAACTTCAAAATTGGATTCGGCCATTAATCTAGCTAGACCTTGGCCTTTGATGAGTTTAGTGGGTTTTATCTCTAAATCATATTCGAGAATAACAACAATCCACTTACCTCTCTTACCATCTGGGTCCTGTGTTAGAATGTCTTTCACAACTAAATTTGGGATAAAGGAAATAATGTGTGATTGCAAGATCTATACTCTGAAGTCTCTTAAAGCTTTAAAAGACTTCAGAGGATGAGAGATTTGTAATATGAACTCCTTGATGTTTCGAGGATGAGAGATCTGTAATATGGCCTCGATCCTCTTTGGATCTATCTTAATACCCTCTTCTGAAATAATATGCCCAATAATTTTACCTTCTTGGAGACCGAAAAGTGTTTTCTTAGGGTTCAGAAATATTCCAAACTTTCTGCATCTCTCGAAGACTGTTCTTAGGGTTCAGAAAAGTGTTTTCTTAGGGTTCAGAAAAGTGCTCTTCATATTTTTTTGAAAAAACGGTAACATCATCTAGGTATATAATAATGAAGTAGCCCAGTTCTTCGAAGAATGCTATGTCCATGGCTCTCTGAAATGTTGAACCAGTATTCATTAGACCGAAGGGAATTTTCATATACATGAAAGTTCCCCATGGTGTAGTAAAGGTTGTCTTTAATTTATCATCAGGGTGAACTAAGATCTAATTATACCCTGAGTAGCCATCAAGCAAAGAAATTCTTCTAGACCCTACCACCCTTTGCAAAATATGATCCATCTTAGGTAAAGGGTAGTTGTCTTTCAATGAAGCTTTGTTTAAGTCTCTAAAGTCTATACAAAGCCTGATCTCTCTAGTTTTATTCCTAACTGACACCAGATTAGACACCCACTCAGAATATCTAATAGGGACAATAATACCAGCTTCATACATTTTCTTGATTTCCTTCTCTACCAAAGGCAACTAAACAGGGTTAATTCTGCGCAGCTTCTGTTTGAATGGTTTTTGGTTTTCCTTGAGAGGGATTTTGTGCTGTATTATTTCAGTTTCATAGGATTTAAGATCTTCGTAACTCCATGCAAAAACATCAGAAAATTATCTAAACAGCTCTATGTATTTGAGTTTAGTGTGAGCTGGTAAGGTCTTAGACAGTTTAATCATCATAGGCTTTAGTTCACTGCCTATATTGCACTCTTCCACTTCAGTCTCTAAAGGTTCCAGTTTTGGCTTCTTGGCCACATCGTTAAAATAAAACAACTCTTCTAAAGGGGCCAGACCCTTAGGAAAATTCTTATCATTAGACTGTAGAGTTTCTAACTCCTCTGTTTCTAACTCTGCAATCATCTATGTTTTATTTTCAGGTTTGCTAGTCAACAAATTTATATCAGCAAGTTCAGGAGACAGTTCCTCTTCACCAAGAAAATTTTCTTCACTATTGCAGTCTGTATCATAATCTGAATCCGAACTAGGTAGTTCAAATTCATTTCTGAATTTCATGAAGTTTTCTATTTGTTTGTCTCCATCGAACACTTTCCAATATTTTTCGTTATCAGGAACGAATGGTCTGAATTTTATCTGAGTTGTGTAGTCTTTGGTTTCATATGGCGTTAAGCATGTTCTAGCTGCAAAGGCTAAGCTGTGGGCCACGATATTTCCTTTTATTGGGACAAAAATTATCTGGTACTCCTCAAAAGTTTTTAAAAGATCCACGACATCGTTTCGATAGGCCCTAAGTCTTGGGTGATTTGCGTTCTATTCCCCATTGACTTGCCTAATGATTAACTCAGAATCCCCATACGCTTTAATTCTCTTGGCTCCTAAATTTTTCAACAAACGCAAGCCTAAAAGCACGGATTCATATTCCGCTATGTTATTCGAACACTGGAAGTTTAATCTATAGGAAATGCTTTTTGTGTGACTGTTCTCAGTATTGCATATCCAGACACCTGCACTAGCATTAGTTCTAGTGCATGACCCATTGAAGTTCATACTCCATAGAGGAAAAGATTTAGGTTCATCTGTTTGGTGTTTGTCCTCTTCAACTAAAGCGCTTTCAGATGGTTGTCGAAAATCAACACTTAGTTGAAATTGTGTCAAATCCTCAAGTTTTTCACTGTGTTGAGGGTTGCTTTGTTGACTGTCATGGTTTAAAAGCAATGGATGCATGACTTGTAGCTCAAGACCTACGTTTGGTTTTCCAAAGTTTTAAAATGCCGCAAACTATTTTGACACTTCTGTGTTGTGCTCTTCTTCCTCCCTATCAACCATTAATTCTGTTAAAGTGACTTGTTCACTAAGAGTTTCATCGTTAAACAGGATAAAAGAATCAAGGCCTATATTTACAGAGTACAGAGGAGAATTTTGTGGTCTGTCTTGGCTTGTAATTGTATATTTCATATGGGACTCCCTATATAGTCTTCTTGTTTGATTGAAAATAGGGATAGTCGCATAGGTCATATCCATCTGCATATTCCCTTGTAACTTAGCCCCCCAAGATCTTGATAATAGAATTCCATACTTTGGGGGCATATCAGCCACAAAAATGTCCATGACCAAGCATTTGACTGGAATCTGTGCTAAGTTAACGCAGAGATATTTGATCAATCCTAAGCATTTTAATCTACTCGAGTCAAAGGAGTAAAGGTCTTTATAAGGTCTGGTGATTTCAAGACCTAGGCTCTCCATCACAGCTTTAGGCATTAAATTATGAGAAGCTCAGGAATCATGCATAGCGTTGTGCAAAATTTTGTCATGAACGTTTAAACTCACATAAAAGGGAGGAACAGGTCCCTCTTGATACTTACCTTCAATATTTGGACCAAAAATAAGCTCTGGTTGGTCATCATTAAGATTGATTGTGTCATTATTCTCTTTAATGTTTAAATCCTTCAGAATTTGGGTCCTATAGACATTCTAGGGAGCTAACTCAGTCAAGGGAATAGAGATTTTAATTTTGGAAATTTCCTACTCTAGGCTGAAAGGTGTTTGATTCTTTGAAGAACTTGTCTCAGCCTTGTTAACTGCCATTCTATCAGCAACATCTGTTTGTTGATTTGTTCTATTTACATTTGAAAAAATTGTTTTCACAGGAGTACTAGCTAAAGTGTTAGTATTGCTAAGGTCTGCACTCTGTTTTTTAGTGTTTTGAGTGCCTTTCTCTCTACCTTTATCATAATTCACAGCTACTGTTTTGTCCTACTGTTTCAAACCTTTAGGCTTGTTTACAGAGCTGTTTTGTGAAGATTTGTCAGAGGTTTTGGTGTTGAGAGTTTTATGATTGGTTTTACTTCTAAGGTCATATTCTCTTTGAGACTCTATGATGACATTTTCCATGTATCGATAATAACTTTCATCATCATCTCTTTTGTCATCATAAGGTGTGTAAAGACCTTGTTTTCTATCATAATGAATCTCAAAGTCATCATTATCTACTCCCAACATGTTGATATCATCTTCCTCTGTTATTTCATCTGTTTCCTAAACCTCACTAACATAATTTTGATGAAAGGGAGGATTGAGTTGTTGATCATCTTCCCTAAGTATATTTGGAGGTTGGTTCCTTCTAAAATTCTGATTCTGGTTTTGGTTTCTGTTTTGAGGAGCAGTTTGGTTTTGACTTGCTTGTGCTCTCTCAAGGATGCTCATTTTCTTCATCATCTCCTCCATCATTTTTCCATCTTTGAGCTGGAAGTGGAAGGGGTAGATTCCTCTCTGAAGGATACTCTCTTCTCATTCTTCATTCTTGCTCTCTTCTCCATCAAATTAACTTCCACAGCAAGAGCTCCTTTTTTCATATCTTCAAGAGTTGTAGGATCTCTCTCTCTTCGTTGATAGGCCATCTCAGGGTCAAAACCTTTAGGAAAATTGTTTAGAGTTGAGCCTTGTGGAGGTTTTAGATCTGGGGAAAGTGCATTATACATGCTGTTAAATCTGGTGAAGTAAGCTTGAACACTTTCCCCAGTATTTCTATGGAGGTTCTTGTAATCAGAAAGGACTTGGAGAGGATTCTTCTTCACTTCCCATTTTTTTAATAATGTCTGATGGAAGGCTTGGAGATCATTGATACTATGGGGGGGTAAGCCTTTAAACCATTTTCTTACTTCTCGCCCCAGACTCTGAGAAAATAATATAAGCTTGACAGAATCATCATCAATTTCATTTCTTTCAAATTAGTCATTCATCTTATCCACATGTTGGGATGCGGTAGTAGCATTAATAGCATCATATAATGGAATTTTGGACTGATAGTCCTATGGAAGATTTTCTAATGGTATAGGAAGGACTAAGGGAGCATACCATGCTACCATGATATGTGGTGAAAGTGGATTTCCAAGAGGTGGATTAACAAAAGGTAAATTAGGCTGAAGTGGAGTGGTTTGGACAGTGGATGTAGGATGAAGAGATGTGGAAGGACCAGGAATAGATTTTTGAGCTGATCTTGGATGAGAGACACCTAAATTGGAAAGGAAATGTGAATCAGGTGGTGTTGTTTCTCTATCACCAGGATGTTCACTTGTTTCCGGGGATGAAAGTGAAGACTCAGAATATAGCTGATCTAAATCACCAAGAGACCTAGTTCTAAATGGATTTATTAGATCTGCTTGTGATTGTTGTAGAGATGCAAGATTTTTAGGAACTAAATTAGCTCTCAAGGGTGATCTGAAAACAGTTGAAAAAATTATCTTAGGAGACTTCCTAAGGATACTTTCTGGGTTATCAACTCTCTCAGGTGGGTCAGGGTCAAGATATGCTCTAGTATGAATCTTTCTAGGAGCCACTATGTTGTTTTTTTCAGACCCAAATAAATAAGAAAAGTTCAACCAGGTTTGACAGTCTTTAAAAGGTCAACTAATTTGTTTTACACAAATTTTAATCCTACAATCCTCTAATCTGAGTTTGAATGATATTATAATGATAAGGGTTCTTCCTAGTGGAGTCTTAAGGTCTGGATAGGATTGTGGAGTCGCCAAGTGGAAATTTTTAGCTCTTTGGGAGGTAAAAGGTTTTATGGTCCACCACCATGTTTATTGAATTCCAATATGAAATATTTTTGGGTTTTCTTAGTTATTTTTCAGTTATGTGGTTTCTAAGAGTGTCCTAAATTTGTTTCAAAACTTAGCTACGGTTATGAGACAAAGACAGTCTACTCTTATGGCCAAGCTAGCTGATCTTTCAAGGTTAGATAAACACTTATGAGAATCTTAGGGTTTTCCTAGTTTGTCACTCATTCAAACAAGTTTTACCATGATTACCATGTGTTTCTTAGTGCTTGAAAAGAATACTTTTACTGGCAAGGTTTTATGAAGTTTTTTAAGGGAACCTAAGATGAAAATTCGACTCATTCCCCAGTATGGTCTCCAGAAATGTTAGCTCCCTATAATCAGCAAGATTGGAAAATTCCGACAGTAGGGAGAACAACGTTTCAACCACTTTGGGATTCTAGGATCTAGCCCTCCTGAATCCGGAGAGGGATCTCTCCAATAAGGGTAAAGATGGATTTATCTTTAAGGTTTTGGGTAATGATATTAGGCTAGTTATGAGGTCTAAGGGTTTTGTTTTGTTTTAGATGGTTTAGCATGATTATTGTTTGAGGGGAAAGTTCTAAGTGCAAAGAGTTTCAAAGGTGAGAAGTTGCAAGCAAATAGAACAAGCTTTGGCCAAAAACATGGATAATTGCAAGTTTTAGTCCATTGGGCTATGGAGTCATAATAGGGTTTAATTGAAACAACAAGGGACAAGAGTGGTCCATGGGGCAAGTCATCTATGTCTAAGGATCTCTTTAAAGTTTGATTTATGGATTGAAATGATACAACAAGAATGGGAGTTAAACAAATGAAGAACAAAGAGCAGCCCAGGATCTGGTAAGTACTTTGAAACTAGCCAGCCTTTGACAAACACTTAAGAATAACATAAAATAAATCCAGGATCTAGTAATTACTTTGAAAATAGCCAGCCTTTGATATACTTACAATAGAAAAACATTTAAAACACAAAGGGAAACACAAATTATAACAAAGAATGGTCTAAGATCTGGTAAGTACATCGAAACTAGCCAACTTTCAACACATTCCTAGGGAAACTTTCAGTTAGTCTTTTGGGATAAAACTAGGACCAGGGCTCACCATATCTTCCTTAGTTCATCTCTACTTAACATGAAATGAAAATAACTTTCAAGAATAACAATTATCTGAGACAGGAGGACGAGGGAACGCCAGCATTCCTACTACTTGAACTAAATTAAATCATTCCTAAATAACACAATTCGGAAGAAAACATTTAGATAAAGCTTATCAGTCAGAGAAGGGGACTGATATACAGTAAATCCTAACTCTGTGCTTGCTATTATTTATCATAGAAGGTGAAAAAAGTGAAAAAAGAAATAAAATAACGATTTACAATAAGAAAAACATCACAGTTGACATAGACCAGGATCCCATAAATCAGCTTGTATTGATGCTCCAAACCAGTTAGAGCTTTAAGTCCAGTGTTTCAGGTCAAAAATTATCTTTGCTACTCAGCCTAACTATTCTGTCACAAGCAGAGCTTCAAGAGCCAGTGAACACTATTTACAAGTAGAAGTCTCAAGCTCAAGTATATTTCAAAGTTCAGCAACCAACATTTTCTCATCTTCTACAGAATTATTTATAGAAGAAATGAGGAGGTGGGATCTGATAAAACATCTCTTGGGTCAATTAATACAGATTAGTGTTTCTCTACCTTTGAGGGGCTCAATGGAGAAGAGTACAGATATTCTCACTGTATTAATTGATTTACATTAAAGATTAAGCTCGGTGGGAGCTTTTATTGACTTTTAAGGCTCTGTTTCATGATATAATAACTCTGTTGATATTTTGCATTAAGTTCCTTTTGCAGAATTAATTCTTTGGCTGCGTTGAGGAAAATATCTGATTTTTTAATCATAATCCGGCCTCTGTTGAATGCTCCGAGGCTATAGGTGGCTTTATGGTAGCTGAGAGGAATGAATTGGCCTCTGTTGTGGTGGTGGAGGCTTTTATGTCTGATAAATATTTATGATTTTCTTTAACTGTTTTTAATTTTGAGGATTAGGCTTTTGATAATCAATCTTAACCGTAATCCCCCCAAATTTGTCTTCAATCTTCTGTTTCTGCTGTGTTTAAATCTTCGACACTGATACTCTTTTGATTCATTTAATAGTTAGTGTCTTGTTGATGTGCAGGGTATACAAAGGATCTGAATGGCATCAATGCCCATGAAACATTGATGAGATGTGGAGTTGGAACCCTGAGAATGGCTTCTCTTTGATGAATCAAAGGCATGGGAATCGTCATTCTCAGCCTCTGAATTTTCTTCAATATAATTGAAAAACCATTAATCACCTGCAAAATACAAAATTAATTAAGAAATCCTGCGTTTATTGGGTAAACTACTTAAGAGGTTATGGGGAAGGAGCGTGGTCGTTGGATGGCAGCATCCAATAGTGTAGATCTGTTTGCGGAGGTCAGAATGAGAGCAGAGGGAGCTTTTAAGTCAGATCCTTAGATCTTCATAGATTCGACGGTTAGGATTAATCGGGAGAAAATAAAGCAAGGGAGTCACTTTATAAAGAAATGGCAAAAATTTGATGAGATAAGGTTAAAAACCTTTGTTCGGAGGAAAATATGGTTAAAAGTGAAGTTGGGGTTCGGGATGAATATGAGCCGTCGGATGACATCGGCCCTACAAGATCAACGGCTGAGGAGGCACGCAACAAAACTCAAAAGGAAAGAGGGAAAGTGGTTTCAGGGATGAAAACCATTGTTTTCGCACGGAGAAAAGGCAGGTAGGGAGTTTTGCCTTTTGGAACGCGATATGCGTCCCCACTCAACACGTGGAATCAGAAAACCACCTATATCGCGTGCCCTTTGAGAAATTATCTTTCGCACTGAAAGTTACGCGATATGTAATGTGGGCCGTTAGATCTGGGGCCTCAGATTTGATGGTGGAGAATGGGCGTGATAACGAATAGATACACGGGCGGAAGCAAAGGGAGCGGTTTTATTATGGGCCGTTGGATGTAGAAGATCAATGGCCAGGATTGAATCTAGGGGTTCGATGAAATAATAACGAAGTGGAGAAAGGGTCAATAAATACCGTTGATCTGCAGAGATCAACGACTATAATGGGCCAAAAAACATTATGAAGAGGGGTGCATAAAATATAACCAAAGTCGTAAAATGCGATTTGGACCATCTGATCCGGACACGTGGATGGTCCAGATGCAATCGGAGGCAAAGGAATCGGCGGGGCAAAGAACTTGGAGTGCGACAAAGCGATTGAGCGTTGGCCATTGATTTGAGGATCAGATCAACAGTGGGGAGTGAATCAGAAGATTTTGAAGGCGGAGGAAGGCTAATAATTGGAGCGAATGTGAACCGTTGGATCTAGGAAAGCGAGGGGGAGATCAACGACTCTCGATTGATCGAGGGATTACTAATCGGGGGGAGAAATAAAATGCACCCGATAAAAATTGCAATGCGATCATGCATTGATCGTTGATCGGCTTTAGATCAATGGTCGATATTGTTTCAAAACTTGTATCGGCGGAAACCCTTTATACTTTATGAAAATCCCAACATTTAAATAAAAACAAAGGTTTATCAGGGCGGGATGTATATATGAAGTGAATAGGCGCCCGTCTTCAGGGTCGTTGGTCTTTATGAAAGGTAATAGGCTCAGGGCTAATATTTAGAAAGGGCCAATTGCATCGAAACTGTCGGGCTTGGTCTTTCAATCTAACCATTTGATTTTCTCCGATGTGATTAGCGCTTCAGGACCTTTAAGTCTTGGTCCCGGGTGAAGTTATATGGAGTAAAGCGAGGGGGAAGAGTTTAATACAATGGGGCTTCAATCGCATCGGAACTTTTGATGCGGGCTTTTCAATCTACCCATTTTTACATTAAAAACATTTCTCCAGCGGGCTTTAGACCAAAAATTTAGGAAAGTGGGTTTATGAACTTTACAAAAGAAAATATCAATCGAAGATGGATTATACAATGTTTTAGCACCCGATTGTGGGCACAAGGGTTATATGGGATAACAATATGATTGGAGGATATAAACACAGGGGGTTAATCGCATCGAAAAACTTTGTGAGGCAAAAATACTTATGTGCTCTATTTTTTCCGATGCGATAAGCGCTTAAATGGTTCAACGCTTGGTTCGAGCACCAAGGCGTATGTGGGGAAGTGGTTTAAGACTTAGCCGAAGGGGGCTTAAGTCTGTAATACAAAAGTGTATTTTTATGAGTTTTTGAGGTTTTTCTGATGGATTTGGGGGTTTCAGCAGAGTTCAAAAAGGAGTTTTAAACTCTGTAAAGGGGATTTCATGAAGGGGAAATAGGGAAAAATGAAAAATAGAGGAATTTTATGGGAATGAAAAGGGGTAAAAATGGAGGTTAGTTTTGAAGTGTAAGGAGAGAAAAATGGTGTTTGCAGCAGTATTTTTTCTTGAAATCAGCAGATTTTCCGAGTTGGGAAAAAGGACATAGCAGTGAAGATTCAGACAAATGGCAAGATGTCTTCATGAGGCTTTAAGAGATAACATTTTTTGCAATAAAAATTGTTCCTTGAAGGCTCCAAAAATGTTTTAGCCACCATTTGATATGACAAATTTTATTGGTGGCTAACATAACCCTTTCACAAACTTCCGGTAATATGTTCATATGCCCTCAAACCCTCTAAGTTCTGTCACATTCCTAGGTTCAGGCCAATCTCTGATAGCTTGAATCTTCTCCTCATGTACCCTGACTCCATATATCCCTATGATATGCCCCAAATACAACGTCTCTGTGAGGCCAAATTCACATTTGGAGAGCTTGGCATAGAATTTTTTCTCCTTGAGGATATGTAAGACTGTCTCAATATGCTACAAGTGCTCCTCCCAAGTGCGGTTGTAGATAAGAATATCATCAAAGAAGACCAATAAAAACTTCTGAAAATGATCCCAGAAGATATGGTTCATACAATATTGGAAATTTTTTGGAGCATTAGTCAATCCAGAGGGCATCACCAGAAATTCAAAATGTCCATAGTGACACCTAAACGTTGTCTTGGGGATATCTTTCTCCCTTACCTTGATTTGATGGCACCTGGACCTCAAATCAATCTTGGAGAAATATTTGGATCCCATCAGCTCATCCATGAGTTCATCGATCCTAGGTATAGGATACCTGTTCTTCAAATTCTTCTTGTTCAAGGCCCTATAATCGATGCACATCCTCAATGTGCCATCTTTCTTCTTTACCAAAACCACCGAGGAAGCAAAAGACTAGTACTAGGCCAGATGTGCCCTAGTGCTAGCAGCTCTTGGATAGCATTTTCAATTTCATCCCTATAGGCCTTGGGATGTCTATAAGGATAATGATTACTGCTTTTACTTCTTGTTCCAGCTCAATGGTGTGTTCAAACCCTCTGTCAGGAGGTCTCCCTAGTGGAATATCTCCAAATACTGTAGAATATCAGTCCAAAAGGGATTGAACATCTAGATGCACTGGTGTGTTCTTTCCCTTAACCTTAGATACATGCAGCTCCACTACCCATGCAATGTCTCCTCTGCGCAGATCTACCTCCATCCTATGTGTTGAGACAACCTGAGGAGGATATGTGTTCATACCCTTGATCTTTTGTTGCTGGCCATCTTCTTCTCTAGTCCATTTTATCTCCAGAGTTCTCCAGTTGGTGGTAACTCTCTCAAGAGTGACTAACCACTAGACTCCCAATATGACATTGGTATCTGTAATATCTACCAAAAAGAAGTGTTATGTCAAGGTATAGGTACCCATAGTATTGGTCAATACTCTAACATACTTGGCACATTGTAGAGTCATGGCTCCTGGAACTAAAACTGAAAATCCCTCAAACTCCTTCACGGGAATCCCTCTCTTATGTACCAACTGTGAATCAATAAAATTGTGAGTGGCCCCGCTATCTATCAATACAGAAACTCTTTGCCCCATGACGATGCCTCTTACTCTTAAGGTAAGGTATTTTGGGACCCCTCTTAACGCTGCAACAGTTCCTCCTTTTGGAGCAAAGTCCTCTATGGGTTTTACATCGTTGGCACCCTTCTTGGAAAAGGTATTGATAGGATTTTCCTCCCCTATAACACATTTCTCCTGAAAAGAGAGTGACTCCCTTGGCCTTGAATGGGTTTTCTGCTGTAAAAATTTTCTTACCCTGGGCAAGATGTGTTGTAGATCTCTAGCTTTCTCCACATCTTCAAGGAGTGTAGTTGGTTTTGTAGACTTGAACAACCCTTGTAATGGTTCAGCCATCCCATTCAAGAAAATGCATACCTTCCGGCTCATAGTGAGGTTGGAGACCATTACTGAAAGCTATAGATACTCAGCAATATAATCCTCAAGATCTCCCTCCTGCTTGAGTTTGGTTATTTTGGCAAAGTGGGCTTCCAGATCCCTTGGATCAAATATCTCTACTAGCTTCTTGGTGAAAGCTGAGTATGAAGTGATATGATGATTCCCAAGTGTGGTTAGTCCATGAAACCACCAGTCTTGAGCCTTCCCTTCTAGATGCAATACATCTATCTTGATAGCTTCCATTTCCGAAACCTTGTGAAGCTGGAAGTATGTGTCCAACTTCTCTACCCATGCCTTTGTTGTGTGCTTAGATGTCCCATCAAATGTGGGAAAGAAGACCCCCACCATACTGCGTTGTAGGGCTGATATTTGCATCAAGTTACCTTCCCTTTGATGAGAATCATTCCTCCTTCCATCCTTGACCCGGCAAAACTCCTGAAATCTCAGATGCTCCTTGAACCTTTCAGAATGGAGCTCATATTCTTAAAAATATTCTCCCAGAGAACCCTCCTTATCTCCTTCAGTTAAAAATGAAGGCATGGTGGATCGTTTTGATGGATTAGAATGTCCCATGTCATTTTCAGTGCTGGTACTTACCTTAGGGAAAATCCCTAAAGAGTATTCTCCCTGCCTCATCTCCTTGAGATCCCTTGCAATGTTCTGCAGGGTTTGAATCAAGAGCCTTGAGATGTCTTCCTTATCCATGCTAAATATAAATCTCCCCCCCCCACAAGCTGAGCCAAGAGTAGAGCTCTGATACCACTGTGATATTCCTTTTTAGGAATTTCAGCAATCTCACCACTGAGGATGTTGTATAAGTGAACCAGTACAAGAATAATGTAGTCCAGGGCTTGGACCCTCAATAATATGTTGTATATGACTTAAATATAGAATGGAATTAGAAACAAATAACTCTAGCTATAATAAACAGATCTCCCCAACTCAAATGTAGGAAAAAGCATCATAACCCCAATACATCATAAAATAGAAATGTCGGAGGCAGCAACAAAGTTATTCTTATTATGTAAACTGCTGAAGTAGATGGAATGAAATATATCTAGAGCTTTCATTCATTATAATATCAGAAATGAGAGGATTGACCTCTTTTACAAACACATTGGGACCTCCCGACAAGAGTTTCCGGCAAAATAACAACATAATGTACAGCATTGCTGAAAATAATGTTGTACCTAGATAATCTGTATTAAGAAATATATGATATTCTCAAACAAGAATACACAATACAGAAATAGGCTCAAGACCCCCCCTCAATAGAACTCCTGGAGAGGAAATCACCTTCTCCCCTCCTGAAATAAGCTCAAAGGGGTAGATCTAACCCCAACTACTACAGCTACTGCAGAAATAACACACTCACTGACTGCACAGTCCAAGTTAGAGGATGGCTTCCTCAAGATATGTGATGAGAATGGAACTCAATACCTTCTCCTTGAATCTCCCAATCAACCTGCAACAACAATGGAACTAGAATTTCCGCTTGAGAACCCTTGCACTAAACAGATCTGCAACTCCAACTAAACAGCTAAAGATTGAAATCAGTCATAAGAATGAAACAAGAAGTATGAATGAATGAATTCCCTTGATTCCATTTCTTCCTTTTTATTCCAAGTGATCTTCTCCATCCCGAGCCTCACACATGTAGCTTCCTTGAGAAGCTTCCTCCTTCAAAACTGCGCTGCCCTAGAGGCTTTCCCTCCCTTTTTACAACACTGGTTGACTTGGTCAAATATAGTAGCCCTTGATTTTTATCCTCTTCATACTCAAGGGGCATTATTTTATCCTCCTATCTCAATCCCTTTTCACACTGGGATAGATTTTATTGTGTTTCTCACTTCTTATTTCAAAAATGGGGTAATTATAATGTTCAAAGTAGCTATGGCTAATTGGAACATTACAGTATATCAAGAGTTCACAAAGCCTGAGTTCCCAGAAGACCTTGCAGACTGACAAGTGAATGTTCAGGTTAAAAGATCCAAAATTCACTATGTAGGTGCTCATCCGCCCATATTCCCATGTGCAGAGGTCATTAAATGGATCCTCCAGAAATTTGACTCCAAGATCTACGTCATCCATGACCACTTAGGGAAAACGTTTGCTAACCTGACAGGGAAAGACATAGAATTCTACTATGTACTCCCAACCAAAGAAAAATCCATCAATGTCTATTGGGTCGCCACTCATTAAGTATCAGTACCATAAACCTTGAAGTGGTGGTGGGAGGACCACGAGAAGTTCAAGACAAAAAAGGATCAGGAATATAAAACAGATGGCCTCAGGAAAGTCTATAAACTTGTGGTAGCAATGATGTGCAGAATGTATGGCTGAATCGATTTCACTACCTTCAATGGGACTTGGGTCCCACTCATTTATGATATCACTTCATATGGCACCTGGTTCAACTAGGCTAACCTGGTATTATTGGCCCTTAGGGAAAACATATCAGCAGCATAGGCGCCAGAGGAGGGATGTGTGTCTGAATTCTATATGGCCTCTTAAATTTTGGACGTAGGGTGTGCAAGATGTCAGTTTTAAGGATGGTCGCATAACTGGGATGTGAAGCATGGTGGACAAATCCACAAATATTTAAATGTATTTTGGGCTTCCAGATACAAGCAAGATATAGAATCTATCTTGAAAAATTTCATCCCCGCACTCTAGACAACTATTTTTGACAAAGATGCATCGTGCATGTCTAGGAGGGCCATGGAAACGATAACCCAAGTGGTCAAATGGTTTCCCATTGCAGAAAGTACTTTTATAAGGGTCTTTAGATCATTCAAGGTGCCTCACGCACTACCCCAGTTTTTTATTGATAAACTACTGTTACAAGAGGTGTGTTACCAAATAACGAGCATATTTTCCAAGGTCCTCAGCAAAGGGAAGAAGAAGCCATGGCCTACTCTCCTGCTCACTATTGGTGCCTACATGGTTAAATATTTCAAATAAGTATAATTTGAGGTGGAGGACATCAAAGGTTTTCATTTTGTAACCTTCACCCAAATATCATATGATCATGAAAGGATCATCCCTGCACACGGAAAACGGGCCGAGTTCAATTGGAAGTACCAACACATGAAATTCCCTATTGAAGAGCAAGTTAGGAACTGGTAAAACAAGGACAGGGAAGTTGCGCCAGAAGAATCAATTGATCTAAGTGAGGATCAAGGAAATTAGGATGATCAAACTTTGGAAGAAAGGGTCGACATGCTGAAATGAAAGGACCTAGTAGGAGGAGCCTCATCTTCCAAAGCTAAGAAGCCAAAGAATGCTACGGGAGGTAGTCTAGCTAAAGAGCAATAGGAAAAGAGAGACAAAGAGGCCAAGGAACAGCAATAAGCCGAGAAGAAGGTGAGAGAAGAAAAACTCAAAAGAACCCAAGATTCCCTATAAATATAGCAAGAAGAAGATAAGCGAATGAAGCAAGCGGAAGAACAACCAAAAAAACAACAGAAACAGGAATGGCCCGCAAGAAGAAATAGGAAGAGGAAAGTAAGAATAAGGAAGAATAAGAACGGCACAACAAAGAGGTCGAGTGCATATTAAAGGAAGAAGAAGAACGACACAAGAGAGAGTCTGAGTGCAGATTAAAGGAAGAACAGGATAAAGAAGAGGCCGAAAAGAGGAGGAAGGAAGAAGAAAAGAAGAAATCGTAGGAAGGCTCTTCCAAGGAAGTAGAGGGAAGCAATACACTGCCCCCAAATATTGGGGAACAAACAGAGCTTCCCCATATTGAGGTACCCCCGATGACTCCCATGATGAGTGTGCACCTACCTCTCTCAAAACATGGCATCCTAGAGGAACTGGAAGATGAGGTCTTAGACCTGACAAGGCTGACATAGGACCAGTTTACACACAAGATGAGACAGGAGAAAATAAGATGCCTCGCACGGAATCTAGCCGAGCCCCTTGTAGTTACCACAAAAAATGACATAGTACTAGATGCTAGGACTAACCGCATCATGATCACAACAGCAGGGACCACTTTTGCAGCAGCCACATAGGAGAACATTAGCAGAATGAGTAGAGAATTTTGTCTCTACAAAAGAGACTCCAGGACTTCGAGTGGAAGGCAGCTCAGTCTGAATAGGAAAAGAAGATGCTGCAAGCAGAAATACAAAGGCTCTAATTCACAACCACCGAGGCCAATGAATTACCAATTGTTATTCAAAGGGAATTGGTTACTTTGGAGGCTTCCATGAAGCAAGTATATGAGGATATGTTCACTATAAAGTACACAATTTCCCCACTACTAAGGGCACAATCAGAGACTAAAAAGAAGACTACACAAATAAAGGAAGCCTCTGCTACCATAGACGGTATGTTGGAATGGTCAGAAAGATATCCACAGGCTCCTGACACCCTATCGAAGAAGGATTGGATCTGCACGCAGAATGAAAAAGTACATATATGAATGAAAATAAAATCCAAGGATAAGCTAGTGAAAGATGTGTAAAAAGTGATGTCTTCTTATGAACATCTGATTAATGGCATCGAGTCAATGGTAGAGATACATCACATCCCTTCCTTAGGAGCATTGGATACCCAAAAGACAAGAGAGTAGGTGACTCAAGAAATCCAAGAATTTCTACAACTCATCAGGCAGGCAGCTACTTCCGAGGACCTCCCAGCCTCACAAGTAAACATTGATCAGTTCATCATTGCACCAGTCCAGATCTACACCAAATTGGCCTCCCTATCGAATCAAATTTCACTGAAGAGGCGCACTTTGATTCCGGATGCTCTTGAGTGTTTTCATAGGCAAGCAAAAGATACCCCCCAGGTCACTCCAGTGGCCACAGACTATCAGGCCTGGCAGAATTACCTCAAAGAACAACAACAGATAGAAGTCCCAGGCCTCTCCATCACACAACTGCTCCCTTGACAAAGAAAATATTACAGGTCGCAGGTCGCAAGCAGAATTAGTCGCAGGTCGCAATGGGGAATAGGTCGCAGGTCACGAGCAGGACCACGTCGCAAGTCACAACACCACCTAGGTTGCAGGCCTCACCAACGGTCGAGAATTTGAAGGACCGGGGCCACCAAAAAGGTCATTTTATTCTATAAATATTCCCTCCAAGGACATTGTAATGGACCTTTTTTCGGGACTCCAAAAGGAGAAGATATAATTGTATTGCATTGAATGCATGTTTCTGAGAATGAATACAAATGAATTTTTTTATTCCACTACTAGACTGGATGAGGACATATGTGTGCTAGCATTAGGAATATTATGTCTTATGTACTTGCTATCTTTTATAATTTACTAGTCTACGTTTTTCTATTCATAAATCATTTGTACGTTTAAGCTTTCTGGATGTGTTAATGGTATGTGAATATTTCATCAAGAGATGTTTAATGACTTCATTATTAATGTCACTCCATCTTTCGGAAAATGCTTAAGGAATTGAAGGGTGTTTCAACCATAGAGAATTGTTTCTTTTGTGGTCAAGCAGCTTTTATGAGCATGACCCTAATGATGTGTTGCTAACAACATTTCCTTGGGCTGCATGCTTTTAATCTCACTTTTCTATTTATAATGCTTCATTTACAGGAGAATTCATCGACCATTTGTTTTGTATCATTCGAATAGTCATTTATCCTCAAGTACGCAAGTTATATCTTTCATCTAAGATAACGAGTATTCAACGATAGCTGGACTTACACCCCAGATGGGATCCATATCACAAACGGTCTAGAGTCTAGTTGGGACTTTATATTGGGGAGATCCCCTACTATTAGCTGGGCAGTTTTTCCCATCAACAGATTTGGCACTAGAAGGAGGGTCTGAATGGCAGGCTCCCACCACACAAGTAATAGCCTGTTGCAACCCCCACAGGGGGAGATCATATATGAAAATACTGGTCCTCCACCCCTTGAAAATTCCCCAGAGAAGGATCTTCCCTATTATGAGGTGACCTCAGACCAGCTTAGGGCCTTACGCCCACTCACCCACGATCTCATTAGAGGACTGCAAAACCTCCCATCCATCGATTCCCTGGTAAATACATGGACTCTCGGGACGCATCAAACTCACCAAGGTGTCCTAGTCAATTCCATACCTCAGCTGATAGGTCTTATGCTCCAAAATTATGTGGATGTAGTTGAGCGGAATTCAGCCGAACCCCCCGACAATCCCCAAGAGATCGAAGGGGACAGCCCTGAAGTTATCGAACTCCAACCAGACACCGCCCCTTAGCTCGAACAACCTTTGAAAGATAACACTCAAGCAAATGAACTGCCTGGAGGAGGCGCCGGAAGGGGACGAGGAGATAGGGTACGTGGACATGGTCTAAATACGGACCGTACTCACCACCACGGTAACCAAAACCAAGAGAGGCTGACCTTCCTTTACAACTAGAGAAATTATAGAAACATGGGAAATTTTGGAGGTTATCACGACATGCACTCTCACCATGAGGGTGAATCCTTCGAGTCTGGCACCAGAACTGAATTCGAGAATTAAATTGGGCATATCTTCATCTCACCCAACCATAGGGCTAGATGGGTTCAGCCCTTAGCTTAGATGGCATAATCTCCTCTAGGCCTCTGCAATCCCCTGGACAACATGCCCCAACACCCAGAGAAACACCTCCCTAAGTTGGACCTCGAGAAGGTTACGTTGGCCGAAGATGACATCAGTAATTTCTACCTGGCCTTACAAATGATGAGAGTGGAGTCTGATGTTGTAACATGCCAACTCTTTCCCCACACCCTAGAAAATAAGGCTATTACTTGGTACCGTTCCCTACCTATCACTTCCATTTTCTCCTGGGAGAAATTCCGATGTACCTTCCTCCAGAAATTTTCAGAGGATGAAACTCCTATGCTCGTCATGGAGTCGAGTACTTTGAAATTCCAGAAGAAGGATAAATTTAAAGACTTCAACCAATTCTTCGCCACCATATTGAACAAATTTCTGCCCAACATGGCCCTGCATGATTCCATCACCATTGATTATTACACAAGGGCCCTCCCTTGGGATATCACCATATTCGTGAAGCGTGAAGCCAGAGCTACCCTAGCAGCAAATTACACCACCTCCCTTGCTGTAAAAAAGGACATGTTGTCCATAAAATCCATTTATCATGATGGCCAAGATGACCCAAAACCGATTGCGAAAAGAGTGCAACCCTCAGCCCATAAATATGGAGACAAGGATAAAGACCCGTTCGATTTCGAGACCATCGCAAAATCCCTCAAGTTTTTGACAAATGAAGTCTCTGATTTGAGGAGAAAAAATAATGACTCCACCTCAAGTAGCAAAACTCAGAAACCTTTCTTTAGGAAGAGCAACCTCACGGCCAGTCGCCCTTTGGTGAACCCAAATACTAACCTCAACGTAGAAGAGATCGGCAAAGACAATTTATGCTCTTTCCATCAAGCCTCCCACTTGGAAAAGACTTGCTCTCAGTGGATCAATAGCATGATCGCCATGGTAAATAAACTCCTAGAAGATCAAACCATGGGTGAGCTAGTAGATGCGGCCAGCTTAGATAGCGAAGAAGCCTCTCCCTCGGATGATGATGTGGGATCCACTGTCCTCACCTTTGAGGTAATCTGCGAAGAAGTAACTTCCCCCATGATGGAGATAAACCTAGCCGATGATCCTCAATCCAAACCCCCCCCCCCCCCCCCCCCCAAAGTTATGGCCTGAGGAGAAAAGGCCCGGTCCCCGACCATTCCTTCAAAGAAAAGAGAAAATCTTTCCTAAGAAATATTCTTCTACCAACAAAGGAAAACCAAACCACAACCCCTGAAAAATCTAGCCCCACCACTGCTCAAGCCACCCCCAAGGCTATATTATCATCAGGTTCACTAGGTGCCTCTACAGAACCTCTCCCACACCCAGAATCCAGATATAACATCATCGAAGATATGAAGAAAATGCGAGCCAAAATTTCCCTCTATGATCTTGCCTGGATTGCTAACGAGCGAGACCTTATTCTCAAAGCTTTCACCAACCCACTGACATCCAAAACCATGAGCTCCACATGCTCCCAAGCTGTAGCAAGCCCCCAGTCCATCGTGAATGATGTCAATGAAAAATCCTGAGGATCCACACCCCCTTTCCTTTTGTCTTTTGAGATTTTCAACTTCAATGTTCATAAGTGCCTCGTTGATTCTGGTGCATCCACCAATGTCATGCCCTTGTTCGTATGCAAGAAATTGATCATCCGTCCTGAGAAGACCAATGCCAGGATCATACGGCTTGATAGATCCCAAGTCCCCATCGTGGGTGAATTGAGTAATGTCCTCATCTGCCTCTCCTCAGACTCTAGGGTGCATCTGTGCATCGATATAGTGACCATGGATATCCCAGAAGCCTACATCTTTCTCTTGAGCCGAGATTGGTCAAGCAAGCTGCAAGGATACTTTGCCACCGACTGGTCCCACTTGTGGCTCCTATAAAAGGGTAGGAACAATCAGATCTGGTTCGAAAGCGAACCTTACATGAAACACACACTAACCAACTTGGAGGAAACCAACAAACCTGTCAGCTTCGCAAAAGAGGAGTTGGGCATGTGCTTCCTAGAGGCTGTGTTCGGTTGCTATCAAACCCCTCAATCTCTAGTCGCCCAAGACTCCCAGTCAAAGCTGCTCCCGGCTACTACTTTCCACCCTACCACGCCAGAAGGGCCACCAGATGTTGCCGCCTCAAGTACACCTCCTGTGATCTTACAAAATTCGAAGACAAGGTTTGGACCCTATTCTACGATGGTTCCAAGACCCATTATAGGGTCGGCACGGGATGTATCTTGTTAGATCCCCAGAAGAATAAGTTCCTAATCTCTTGTCGGTTGGAGTTCCAGTGTACCAATAATATAGTTGAGTATGAGGCATTGATCCTTGGCCTCAAGAAATAAATCGATCTCAAATTCATTTGTTTGAAGGTAATTGGTGACTCTGAAATCATTACACAGTAGGTACGCAACACCATTCACTTCCTATATTCACATTTGAAGGGTTATCAACAAGAGGTTTGGTGTTCGATTTCTATCTTTGATGCTTTCGGTATTAAGTCTGTACTTAGAATGCATAATGGAGTAGCCGATACACTGGTCAATGCTGCCGCTTGATTTACCCCATTAAGGGATGGGTTCTCTATTGAAATTTTTTATAAGCCTATCATCCCAGACAATGTAACTAATCTGTGTGTTTTTAATGATAATGAGAAGGTACTGGATTTCATGCTTAATGAGGATGTGCTCAAGGATGCCATGATCAAAGAATAATATCATGACCTGGCTTTGCAGAAGGAAAGAGAGGAGCACAAGGGGAATTCCATACCCAAAGGCGTCGCGTCCCTTGAAAAGTTATTTGGCCTATAGAACCGTTTTTGGGGACCTCCCAACACGAAGGTGCAGATTTCCACCCTACTGCACCAGCAAATAAATATCTAGACACAAATGGAACCAAAATTCATCAACCTCAGTACAAAATGCACCCCTCAGGAGAGGCAATATTTTACTGAATTATTCAAGAAATACAGATATGTTTTCGCCTAGACATATGATGAGATGCGAACTTATGACACGTGAATCATCCAGCATGTAATGCCAAGTGAAGGAAGGAGTTAAACCTTTCTAGTAGAAGCTAAGGAAAGTACACCCTACATTGGAACAGATGATCCAAAAGGAACTGAAGAAACTCCTAGATTCCTGCGTCATCTTCAAAGTCCGACATTCAACCTAGGTGTCAAACTTGGTTCCAGTTCGTAAAAAGTCTGGAAAAATTCGTTCTTGCGTGGACTTCCAAAATTTAAACCAATCATCAAACAAGGAAAACTACCTAGTGCCCCCCATGGAGCAGATCCTTCAAACAGTATTCGGGTCAGAAATGTTCTCATTATTGGATGGTTTCTCAGGTTACATCTAAGTACCAGTCGTTGAGCTCGATCTTCTGAAAACCACATTCAAGACCAAATGGGGAATGTTCACATTCAGACGCATGCCTTTTGGCTTGATCAATGCTAGCGCAACCTTCCAGAGGGCAATGGACATCATCTTTCAGGGTCTAGTGGGGAAAAGTGTGGTGGTATACCTTGACGACGTCACCGTATTTTCCAAATGCAAGTGTGACCACTTACACCACCTCAAACAGATTTTTGAAAGATGTCGAAAATATGGGATCTCACTTAACCCCAAGAAGAGCATCTTCACAGTCTCTGAAGGAAATATATTGGGCCATATCATAACCCAAGATGTCATAGTGGTGGACCCGGACCGTGCAAATACCATCACCCAGATTCCTCCCCTGAGTAGAAAAAAGGCCATGCAGTCATTTCTTGGAAAAATAAACTTCCTACGAAAGTTCATATCGGACTTCGCCCAAGTCGTGAAACCTCTGCAAGGTATGATCAAGAAGAACGCAAATTATAAATGCAACTCCCTCGAGAAAGAATCGTTCAATAGTATTAAACAAGTTATCGCAAAATCACCGACTGTTCATATCCTAGATTTCAGCAAAGGTTTTATCTTGTACACCTTCGCCTCAGACTCATCTCTCGCAGTCGTCCTCACTAAGAATGATGGAAGCAATGAAGAGCGGCCCGTATCGTTCATGAGCGCAGGGTTGCAAGGTGTTGAGCTGAATTATCTAGATATTGACAAACATGCTTATGTGGTATATAGGGTAGTCAAACATTTCATACCCTACAGATTGAAGAACCATGTCACAGTGTTTGTACTTCAACGGTTCGCTCACTATTCGTGCAATAAGAGCTGGGTGAGAGATGAGGCAACTGGATGGCATTCCTTCAAGAGTATGACCTGAAATTCAAGCCTGCACATATTTTCAAGGGGAAATGACTCTGTCGGATGGCTACTGAAGCCGCAGACCTGCGGGGCAATGAAGAAGAATGTTGGGATCACGAAATAGACATGTACCAAGCCGACAGTACACCTCAGCAAGGCACCCCTTCATGGTACATTGATCTCCAGCAATATCTCAACCGGGGTATGATGGACCCCATATTAGCACCCCATCAGAAATGTGAAATAAGGCTAAAGGCTCCATCCTACCAGCTGGTGTAGGGTAAGTTGTTCTGCAAGCACCACAACAGAGTCCTGCTATGCTGCTTGGAACATAATGAGGTTCAACAGGTCTTGAACAAACTACATGATGGCCCAGTTGATGGGCACTACGCAGGAGATTCCATAGCTCACAAAATTATGCATGTTGGTTTTTACTGGCCCATTATGTTCAAGGATGCACATGCCCATGTTCGGAGATGCATTTCATGTCAAAAGTTTTCCAAAAGGGAGTCACAATCATCCGCCCTGTTACAATTTGTCACGATGGAAGAGCCATTTTAGCAGTGGGGACTCGACGTGATCGGGGAAATTTTTCTGCATTCCTCTAAACAACATTGATATATCCTTGCAGCCATGGACTACTTCACAAGGTGGGTTGAAGCAATATCGTTGTTTCAAATCAACGATCAAGAGGTAATAGCTTTCATCACTCAGCACATCATGACCAGGTTTGGTGTTCCAACCTCCCTTGTTTTTTATAATGCTACTTATTTTTCGTCATTCAAGTTATATGAATTTTCTTGAGAAAATGGTATAGTGCTCAAACATTCCACCAACTACTATCCCCAAGGAAATGGGTTAGCCGATTCAACCAATAAAAACCTCATCTGTATCATCAAAAATATTTTTCTATCCCACCACTTGAACTGGTACAATTCCCTCCATAATGCCCTTTAGGCTGATCGGGTCACGCCAAAACCATTCTTGGGCACCTCCCCATTTTATTTAGTCTATGGAAAATAATTAATCCTCCCTCCTTACCTCTCTCTCCCGTCCCTTCAGTTTTCGCAAGAAACACATGGTACCCTATGCCCTTCCTTACAAGCCTGTATAGACACATTGTTTAAAATGGAGGAGGAAAGGCTGAAAGCCCGAGAAAAATTCGCCATCCAATAGAGCCGAATAAAATGATGCTTCGATAAAAATTCCGCCGGAAACAAGGTTTTCGAGGTTTGCGACCTTGTACTCAAATGGGACAAAGCTCACGCAGATAAGGGGAAACACACCAAATTCCAAGCCCTGTGGACAGGTCCCTTCCAGGTCAAAGAAAAGGTCAGTTCCCACATATATAGACTCCAGAACTTAGAAGTGAGGATTGAGGTCCTCCCAGTAAATGGACACGACCTTGAGCACTATTTCACCTGATAGCCCCAGAGGCCGTCACCATGCTCTGTACCATAGTCCTTTTCCTTTGATTACTGCTCTTGTTTTTCATTTGTTTTGTGTGTTTCAATAAACATCTTGCTTCAAGAAAGCTCTCACAAATCCGTTCCCCTAACACCTCAAGTAGAGGGATAGACATAGTGGTTACTCAATTGGCAGGTTGTACCAGAATCTCTGTTGGTGAATAATATGCCCTGGAAACCAAAATGGCCTAAGCTTTCCTATGATAGACGCCCCGTGGGGAAAACACGACCAAGTCCCAGGACCCAAGTGCAAGTATTTCACCCAATATGCTAACACGAGGGACTGCAGCACGAGAGAAATTTTCAGTGAAATAGGTCGCTATATGGAAGCCTAGGAATAGGGTCAACCTCAGGCGACAAAAGGATATTCAGGAAAACCCAAAAGGTCCCTAAATGTAGACTAGGAGCAACCTCTCTTGCAATTAACATAAGTCGGGATCCCTCGTCCGCCCAGGAAATACTTGCTGTTGGCAATATGATGCAGAGTGTTGTCCTTGATGGCAACCCACTGAATGAAGATGAAGACATACGACTGTTGACATGTGTTGTCCTTGATGGCAATCCACCTGATGAAGTTATTCTTGACGTGATGGACTTGGTAAATGACGTTTGTTAGCAATATGATGATGAGTGTTGTTCTTGAAAGGCAACCCTCTTGATGAAGATGATGGCAACTTACTTGATGAAGTTGTGCTTGATAGAATATGTTCTTGATGGAGTAAATCTGATGTATCTACAGTGTGTACAGAAGGCAATGAAGAAAGGATTCCAGCATGTGCTAAATCTTGATGAAAAGAGTATGTCTCTAGGAATACGCGGATTTGCCTAGGGGAAGTCGCGTATGCACGCGGGAATCAACGTGCCAAGTCGCGTATGGGAAAAAGCGCTCTTAAAATGCAAAACCAGGGGTAACCTCCATGGTATTGACCCATTGTATTGGGTAATGATTCGTCTAAATGACCCCGTCTAGGAATACCATCGGAAGTAATGTGGTTTTTGGCTCATGGTATTGAAATTGGGTAAACCTATATAAGGAGAAGAATTTCATTGTGCAAATCATGAGTGTGGGTGAAATATGTCTGAGCTTGAATGAATACTTCTCTCTGGAGTATATCTGAATGGAAAGGGTTACAGTTGAATGAAAGATCTGAATGTATGATGCACCGATGAAGGAGTGATGAAGAAGGGGATCTAGATCTGTATTGTACTTGTATTTGCTAGGTCTGTTCATGAAAAGGCTTAGATCTGAGATGAGGCGAACATCTGTCAGAGGCAAAAGGGTAAATCTGAACTGAATATCTGATCTGAAGAAGTATGCTGCTCTATAATAGCTGAAGATCTATACACTAGTTCGCCGCAGAGGAAGTGCGTATATACGCGGCTTCGCTGAAGATAAAGCGCGTATGCGCAATAAAATTGGCTCTGTAATTCGTACTGAAGTATACACGGGTTTGTGTAAACGGAAGCGCGTATATACGCAACATCAGTGAAGTGAAAGCGCGTATGCAAACTAGGGTTTGCTGAAGCATGGGGTATGAAACATCTGATCTATTCTGCTGTATTACTGCTATCTGATCTGTGTTGTCTGAATTGGTAAGTATCTGTTGGTGATGTATGTTTGAGCTTAAAAGTATGTAATGGGTCCAGTCTGAAAATATGATGAAACGTGGCCTGCAAGTGGTGTCCTAAAGGAAGCTTTGGATCCAGTGTGAAAATTGATGAAACGTGGTCCATAGAGGTGCTGAGGGTTGTAGCCTTCAGTCAGGGGGTTGTAGCTCCCTTCCAGGTGAGGGTGGTAAACGAGAGCAGGGGGTCGTAGCTCCCTTCCAGGAGAGGCTGGTAAACGAGTCAGGGGGTTGGAGCTCCCTTCCAGGAGAGGCTGGTAAACGAGCGCAGGTGGGTGCCTGCGTGCTGGTCAAGTCTGCGCCAGCACATATGTTGTTAGATGTTTTCTCTATAATAAAATATTGAAGGCTGAGCAACTGCAGCGGTGGTTTTCTCCCGATTTGGGTTTCCACCTAAAAATCCTGGTGTTCATGTGTGATGCTTGTGTGATGGTTTATTCTGTTCTTACTGCACATGTTTACTGTTTATTAAACATCTGATGAATGAATGATGGAATGATATAAGTGAAGAATTAATGATTTAACTAGATCTCTGTGTATACGCGAGTTTCATAAAGGGTATCCGCGTATATACGCGAGTCTGTATCAGGAAAGTAGCGTATGGGTTTTAGAAGCAAGAAAAATTAAAAGTTTTGAATATGCAGTAAATACTGATTCACCCCCCCTCTCAGTATTTTTCCCAACAATTGGTATCAGAGCAGGTCCTTCTGCAGAAGCTTGATCGCTTGAAGGAGATCCGTCACAATGGGAAGTCAAGAAGGAGTAATGTCTATAAAGCCACCTCTATTCAATGGAAGCAATCTGATATTCTGGAAGGTACGAACAAAAGCATATCTGCAAAGTCTTGGTGCGGATGTATGGGCAATCGTGGAAGAAGGTTATCAATACCCGGCAAGTATTCCTACTGATGTTGCTGAAAGAAAGAAGTATGAAATCAATGCCAAAGCAGTGAATGTCTTATTAGGAAGCATGTATGAATCAAAATTTGCTAAAGTGATGCAGCTACATTCAGCAAAAGAGATATGGGACAAAATCATTCTAAGCTATGAAGGAGATACAAAGGTAAAAAATGCAAAACTCCAAACTCTTAGAATCGAATATGAGAATTTGAAGATGCATAGTGATGAAAATGTTGCCAGTTTCTTTCTTAGTCTAGATGATATTGTAAATCGGATGAGAAATTTGGGTGAAACCATAACCGATACTACTCTGGTGGAAAAAGTCTTAAGATCCTTGACTTCAAAATTTGACTCTAAAGTTTCGGCTATTGAAGAAAGGCAAGATCTGCAAACTCTTACTATTTTTCAATTACATGGTATTCTGACTGCTTTTGAAATGAGGCAAGGAGGCCCTTCTCAAATCAAAGAAGCTGCTTTTAAGGCATCAGCAAAAGGAAAAGAAAAGGAAGTTTTCAAAGAATCCAACTATATATCTGAAGAAGAAGAAGAAGCAAATTTTGTGAGAAGACTTCAACTAGGTACCGGAAAGTTCAAAGGTAAGCTTCCTTTC
Source organism: Pinus albicaulis (assembly GCA_034641835.2). NCBI lineage: Eukaryota > Viridiplantae > Streptophyta > Pinopsida > Pinales > Pinaceae > Pinus > Pinus albicaulis. Next base: position 276,601,228 of record CM076570.1, on the reverse strand, counting down.
AAATGTTTCAATTGTGGAAGAGTTGGCCATTATGCTGCAAAGTGTCCTTATAAAGAAACTTCGGCTAAAGGAAAAGAAGTAGCAAGAAGGAATAAGAATCGATCTAGCACAAGAAAAAGTTATTATACTAATGAAGACAGTGATGGATCATCTAATAGTGAGGAAGAATGTGAAGAATACTTTAGACTTCTCATGGCTTTTGAACAAAGAGAAGAAAAGGATACTTTTGTGGATGCTCTAGAGGACAATGATTTTCTTGAAGAAAACAATCAACTCAAAGTAATCCTAGAAGAAAAGAACATAATCATAGAGACTCTTGAAAATCAGCTTGAAGCCAAGGAAAAACGTATTGAGGAATTGGAGTGTGAAGTAGTAAGTCTAAGGAAAGATAATGAGAAAGTGAAGACTCTCAATCTTAGATTTGCTAAAGGTTCAGAAACCTTAGATGACATTATCAAGACACAACGGTCCCCTCTTATAAAAACAGGTCTTGGATATACTGGGGAATCTTCCCAGACTTCAGCACCAAATTATTTGAAAGCAGTCACAACTGGTTCTCTTCACTCAGCCACTTAGCAAGGGAACAAAGGATCTTTACAGGTAAAGCATGATCATCTCAAAACAAGGATCACTAACAGGGAGATCCCTCAAAGAATCAAAAACCAACAGGTAAATTCAAATAGAAGATTTCATGATCGCAGAAATTTCTACTTCAATGGACAATGTTTCTCATGTCACAATTTTGGTCATAAAGCTGTTCAATGTGTTGCATATAAAAACATCATGACAAGAGAAGCAAGAAAGAAAAGGATGAATATTGAACCAAAGAAGAACACCTATAACAACTTTTCTCCTCTTCAAAATGAAGTTGAATGTAATTATTGCAATAACTTTGGTCATGAAGAATCTGAATGCAGGAGCAAGGTCCAGCCAAAAGAACATGTTCCCTCAAGCTCTAAAGTATGGAAAAAGAAAGAAATACATGTTGAAAATTGTGGGATAGCATTATTTGCAGAAGGTGAAGAAAATCAATGGTACATTGATAGTGGGTGCTCAAGACACATGACAGGTGACAAAAGCAAACTTCTTACATATAATGCTTTAGAAAAGGAAAAGAAAGTTACATTTGGAAATGATACTCCTGCTGTAATTAAAGGAAAAGGGTCAGTATTTATAAAAGAAAAGGTGAAGGCTAATGATGTCATGTATGTGGATGGATTAAGGTATAACTTGTTAAGTGTAATTCAAATGTGTGATCAAGGAACAGAAGTGGTCTTTAGTTCAAAGGAATGTGTGGTTCGTGATCTTGATACAGGTAAAATCATTATAAAAGGAAAAAGAAATCCTAGCAACCTGTATGTACTGAACGGCATAGATCAATGTTACTTGAGCAAGTCTTGAGAAAATTGGCTATGGCATAGAAGGCTGGGGCATCTGAGCTTCTCTCAAATCAACAAAGCAAGCAGACTTCAAGCTGTTCGTGGTCTTCCCAATATTAATCTACGAGAAAGTATCATATGCAAATCTTGTCAATTTGGTAAGCAGACCAAAGTACGATTTAATGCCAAAGAAGGATCATCAAGTGAGCCTCTTGAACTCATTCATACTGACATATGTGGACCTATGAGGAAAAAGTCACCACGTGGAGAAGAATACTATATCTTATTTATTGATGATTACTCTAGAATGTGTTGGATCGGGCTCATTAAACACAAAGATGAAGCATTTGAAAAATTTCAGATCTTCAAAGCTTTAGTTGAAAATGAATTAGATCTAAAAATAAAGTGTCTTAGATCTAATCGAGGAGGAGAATATACTTCAAATGAATTCTCTGAATTTTGTGAACAACATGGCATAAAAAGGCAATTCTCTGTAGCAGGTACTCCACAACAAAATGGCGTAGCAGAAAGAATGAATAGAACAATTCAACAAATGGCTAGAGCTATGCTCGATGATTCTGGAACTCCTGACATGTTCTGGGGAGAAGCAGCACATACAGCAGCTAACATTCTCAACAAGGCTCATGTTCGGGAAAATAGTGACAAAACTCCATATGAACTCTGGTATGGTAATTCTTCATCTGTGAAGCATTTTAGAGTTTTTGGAAGTAAATGCTTTATCAAAAATAATGATGAAAAGCTTGGCAAGTTTGAACCTAGATCAGATGAAGGGATATTTCTTGGTTACTCATCTTCAAGCAAAGCATACAAATGTTACAATAAAAGGCTTCGAAAGATTGTTGAATGTATTGATGTTGTTATTGATGAGTCTCCTGTAGCTCCTAAAGAAGAAAAACAAACAACAAAAGAAGATGATGGTGACCTATGTCCTTCCACATCAAATGATATAGACAATGGATCCAATGAAGAACCTGAAGATGATCTATCTGAAAAAGCTCCATCCAGATATGTGCAAAAGAATCATCCTGAATCTCAAATTTTGGGCGACAAGGAATCAGGTGTACGAACAAGGAGAACTCTTGTGGGATCTTCTAATCATCTAGCACTTCTATCCACAATTGAACCACACAATGTCAATCAAGCTAGCAAAGATGAATGTTGGAGGCAAGCCATGAATGAAGAGCTTGATCAAATTGAAAAGAATGACACTTGGGAATTGGTACCAAGACCACATGATAAAAATGTCATTGGAACTAAATGGATTTTCAAGAACAAGTTAAATGAGAATGGGGATGTTGTAAGAAACAAACCTAGATTGGTTTGCAAAGGGTATACTCAACAAGAAGGTATAGACTTTGAAGAAACTTTTGCTCCTGTAGCTAGACTTGAAGCCATAAGAATGTTTCTTGCCTTTTCAAGTTATCAAAAAATCAAAGTCTATCAAATGGATGTTAAATCTGCTTTTCTTAATGGTGATCTAGAAGAAGAAGTATATATAGAACAACCGGAAGGATTCATTTTGGGAAATGATGAAAATCTTGTTTGTAGACTTAAAAGGGCTCTATATGGTCTCAAACAAGCTCCAAGGGCATGGTATTATCGTCTTGACAAATATCTTCATCAACAAGGATTTTCAAAGGGGTCTGCTGATAGCAACTTATACACAAAAGTTGAAAATGATAAACTATTGATTGTGGTTGTATATGTTGATGATATCATTTTTGGGAGTAACGAAGAATCCTTGAGTCAAAAATTTTCTTTTGTCATGCAGCAAGAATTTGAAATGTCCTTGCTTGGAGAACTAACATTCTTTCTTGGCTTACAAGTGCATCAAACTGCAGATGGTATATTCCTATCACAAGCAAAATATCTTAAGCAAATTATGAAGAAGTATGGCATGGAAGAATGCAAACCTGTAAGTACACCAATGATAACCGGATGCAATCTCAGTTCTCATGATGATTCTCCCACGGTGAATCAACCAGAATACAGATCAATGATAGGAAGTCTACTTTATCTCACTGGAACTAGACCAGACATTATGCATGCAGTTGGGATTGTTGGACGCTTCCAAGCTAATCCAAAAGAGTCTCACCTTCAGGCTGTTAAAAGAATTTTCAAATATCTTCAAGGAACTCAAGACCTTGGTCTATGGTATCCAAAGAATGCTGATCTTACTCTTCATGCTTACACTGATGCAGATTGGGCTGGAAGTGTTGATGATAGGAAAAGCACTAGTGGTGGTGCATTCTATATGGGACCCAGGTTAGTATCCTGGTTCAGCAAGAAGCAAAATTCTATTGCCTTATCTACAGCAGAAGCAGAATATGTGGCTGCCGCATCTTGTTGCACTCAACTCCTTTGGATGATGCAAACCTTACAATATTTTCAAATCAAATGTACACCTCCTGTCCCCATTAAGTGTGACAATACAAGTGCCATCATTATTTCAAAGAATCCTGTTATGCATTCGAAGACCAAGCACATTCCCATCAAGTATCACTTCTTATGTGAACAAGTGCTTGAGAAAAAGGTGAAGTTGGAGTATGTTCCCTCCAAAGAACAAGTTGCTGATATCTTTACCAAACCTCTGCCCAGGGAAGCGTTCGAGTATCTAAGACAGAAGCTGGGAGTGTTCTCTGCCAGTCAAAAGAAAAAATCTGCATAAATTTAGAAGATGGTATTGGATACGCGGGTTTCCTGTAACACAGTCGTGTATATACGCGAGTCCATGCACAGAAAACCGCATATGTCTGATTGCTGACAATTTTGTTTGGAGTCCGCTCTCTTCAGCACAGCTACAGTACTGCTTGGTATCTCTGATACTGTTTGGTATCTCTGGTGGAGTTTCAGTTCTCATAATTCTTTCTCTAATGTTTTGATAAAGATGCCTTGATGATTTGTTGGTGACAGTGTTCAGGATGCACAAACTAAAGGGGAGCCTTAGTCATATGAAAAGGATGCTTGGATGCACAGTTCTAGGGGGAGCATTAGCTTTGCTGAGTATAATGCATTGTTGGCATTATGATGGTTCTAAATATGTTCTCTTTCTTGAGGACTTTCTGGTGTTGGTTATGAAAAGTCATATTTGTATTTTGATGAAAAGGTCATGTTGAGACCCATGATGTAAAATTGTAATATTCAGTCATGTAAGGACTTGTCAAAGTTGTAAACCCACTTGGTTGGGTAGCTGAGTCATTTTTTGTAAACCCACTTGGTTGGGTACTTGAGTCTCATATGTAAATCCACTTGGTTGGACATTTGATGTAAGTATGAGTCTTTGGTGATAGGAAGTTCATAGAGTCATGTACTTCATTGGAAAATATGTTTGAAGATTCAGCATGAACTCAGGGGGAGCTATATATCAGATCTGCAGAATGCTTCTTCCACATGAGGAGAAAAGGGGGAGAGTATGTTGGTTTTTGATCAGCCCTTTTCCCTTGATGTCAAAGGGGGAGAGTGACATGGTGTTTGAATGGTGTCATTGTATTCTGACATGGTGTTTGAATGGTGTCATTGTATTCTTAATGTACCTATCTGTTGTGGTAACCAAACACCATCGTGGTTGCCATCAAGTCCAAAGGTGGAGATTGTTGGCAATATGATGCAGAGTGTTGTCCTTGATGGCAACCCACTGAATGAAGATGAAGACATACGACTGTTGAAATGTGTTGTCCTTGATGGCAATCCACCTGATGAAGTTATTCTTGACGTGATGGACTTGGTAAATGACGTTTGTTAGCAATATGATGATGATTGCTGTTCTTGAAAGGCAACCCTCTTGATGAAGATGATGGCAACTTACTTGATGAAGTTGTGCTTGATATAATATGTTCTTGATGGAGTAAATCTGATGTATCTACAGTGTGTATAGAAGGCAATGAAGAAAGGATTTCAGCTTGTGCTAAATCTTGATGAAAAGAGTATGTCTCTAGGCATACGCGGATTTGCCTAGGGGAAGTCGCGTATGCACGCGGGAATCAACGTGCCAAGTCACGTATGGGCAAAAGCACTCTTAAAATGAAAAACCAGGGGTAACCACCATGCTATTGACCCATTGTATTGGGTAATGATTCGTCTAAATGACCCCGTCCAGGAATACCATCGGAAGTAATGTGGTTTTGGCTCATGGTATTGAAATTGGGTAAACCTATATAAGGAGAAGAATTTCATTGTGCAAAGCATGAGTGTGGGTGCAAGATGTCTGAACTTGAATGAATACTTCTCTCTGAAGTATATCTGAATGGAAAGGGTTACAGTTGAATGAAAGATCGGAATGTATGATGCACCGATGAAGGAGTGATGAAGAAGGGAATCTAGATTTGTATTGTACTTGTATTTGCTAGATCTGTTCATGGAAGGCTTAGATATGAGATGAGGCGAACATCTATCAGAGGCAAAAAGGGTAAATCTGAACTGAATATCTGATCTGAAGAAGTATGCTGCTCTATAATAGTTGAATATCTATACGCTAGTTCACCGCAGAGGAAGCGCGTATATACGCGGCTTCGCTGAAGAGAAAGCATGTATGCGCAATAAATTGGCTCTGTAATTTGTACTGAAGTATACACGGGTTTTTGTAAACGGAAGCGCGTATATACGCGGCATCAGTGAAGTGAAAGCGCGTATGCAAACTAGGGTTTGCTGAAGCATGGGGTATGAAACATCTGATCTGTTCTGCTGTATTACTGTTATCTGATCTGTGTTGTCTGAATTGGTAAGTATCTGTTGGTGATGTATGTTTGAGCTTAAAAGTATGCAATGGGTCCAGTCTGAAAATATGATGAAACGTGGCCTGCAAGTGGTGTCCTAGTGGAAGCTTTGGATCCAGTGTGAAAATTGATGAAACATGATCCATATTGGTGCTGAGGGTTGTAGCCTTCAGTCAGGGTGTGGTATCTCCCTTCCAGGTGAGGCTAGTAAACGAGTCAGGGGGTTGGAGCTCCCTTCCAGGAGAGGCTGGTAAACGAGCGCAGGTGGGTGCCTGCATGCTGGTAGGAGTCTGCACCAGCACATATGTTGTAAGATGTTTTCTCTATAATAAAAGATTGAAGGCTGAGAAACGGCAGCGGTGGTTTTCTCCCGACTTGGGTTTCCACCTAAAAATCCTGGTGTTCATGTGTGATGCTTAGTGTGATGATTTACTCTGCTCTTACTGTTCATGTTTACTGTTTATTAAACATCTGATGAATGAATGATGGAATGATTTAAGTGAAGATCTAATAACATAATTAGATATCTGTGTATACGCGAGTTTCATAAAGGGTATCCGCGTATATACGCGAGTCTGTTTCAGGAAAGTAGCGTATGGGTTTTAGAAGCAAGAAAGAGTAAAATTTTTGAATATGCAGTAAATACTGATTAACCCCCCCCTCTCAGTATTTTTCCCAACAATTGGTATCAGAGCAGGTACTTCTGCAGAAGCTTGATCGCTTGAAGGAGATCCGTCGCAATGGGAAGTCAAGAAGGAGTAATGTCTATAAAGCCACCTCTATTCAATGGAAGCAATATGATATTCTGGAAGGTACGAACAAAAGCATATCTGCAAAGTCTTGGTGCAGATGTATGGGCAATCGTGGAAGAAGGTTATCAATACCCGGCAAGTATTCCTACTGATGCAGCAGAAAGGAAGAAGTATGAAATCAATGCCAAAGCGGTGAATGTCTTATTAGGAAGCATGTCTGAATCAGAATTTGCTAAAGTGATGCAGCTACATTCAGCAAAAGAAATATGGGACAAAATCATTCTGAGCTATGAAGGAGATACAAAGGTAAAAATGCAAAACTCCAAACTCTTAGAATCGAATATGAAAATTTGAAGATGCATAGTGATGAAAGTATTGCCAGTTTCTTTCTTCGTCTAGATGATATTGTAAATCGGATGAGAAATTTAGGTGAAACCATAACCGATACTACTCTGGTGGAAAAAGTCTTAAGATCCTTGACTTCAAAATTTGACTCTAAAGTTTCAGCTATTGAAGAAAGGCAAGATCTGCAAACTCTTACTATTGTTCGATTACATGGTATTCTGACTGCTTTTGAAATGAGACAAGGAGGTCCTTCTCAAATCAAAGAAGTTGTTTTTAAGGCGTCTGCAAAAGGAAAAGAAAAGGAAGTTGTCAAAGAATCCAGCTATATATCGGAAGAAGAAGAAGAAGCAAATTTTGTGAGAAGACTTCAACTAGGTACCGGAAAGTTCAAAGGTAAGCTTCCTTTCAAATGTTTCAATTGTGGAAGAGTTGGTCATTATGCTGCAAAGTGTCCTTATAAAGAAACTTCGACTAAAGGAAAAGAAGTAGCAAGAAGGAATAAGAATCGATCTAGCACAAGAAAAAGTTATTATACTAATGAAGATAGTGATGGATCATCTAATAGTGAGGAAGAATGTGAAGAAGACTTTAGACTTCTCATGGCTTTTTAACAAAGAGAAGAAAAGGATACTTTTGTGGATGCTCTAGAGGAAAATGGTTTTCTTGAAGAAAACAATCAACTCAAAGTAAGCCTAGAAGAAAAGAACATAATCATAGAGACTCTTGAAAATCAGCTTGAAGCCAAGGAAAAACGCATTGAGGAATTGGAGTGTGAAGTAGTAAGTCTAAGGAAAGATAATGAGAAAGTGAAGACTCTCAATCTTAGATTTGCTAAAGGTTCAGAAACCTTAGATGAGATTATCAAGACACAACGGTCCCCTCTTATAAAAACAGGTCTTGGATATAATGGGGAATCTTCCCAGACTTCAGCACCAAATTATCTGAAAGCAGTCACAACTGGTTCTCTTCACTCAGCCACTCAGCAAGGGAACAAAGGATATTTATAGGTAAAGCATGATCATCTCAAAACAAGAATCACTAACAGGGAGATCCCTCAAAGAAGCAACAACCAACAGGTAAATTCAAATAGAAGATTTCATGATCGCAGAAATTTCTACTTCAATGGACAATGTTTCTCATGTCACAATTTTGGTCATAAAGTTGTTCAATGTGTTGCATATAAAACCATCATGACAAGAGAAGCAAGAAAGAAAAGGATGAATATTGAACCAAAGAAGAACACATATAACAACTTTTCTCCTCTTCAAAATGAATTTGAATGTACTTATTGCAATAACTTTGGTCATGAAGAATCTGAATGCAGGAGCAAGGTCCAGCCAAAAGAACATGTTCCCTCAAGCTCTAAAGTATGGAAAAAGAAATAAATACAGGTTGAAAATTGTGGGATAGCATTATTTGCAGAAGGTGAAGAAAATCAATGGTACATTGATAGTGGGTGCTCAAGACACATGACAGGTGACAAAAGCAAACTTCTTACATATAATGCTTTAGAAAAGGAAACGAAAGTTACATTTGGAAATGATACTCCTGCTGTAATTAAAGGAAAAGGGTCAGTATTTCTAAAAGAAAAGGTGAAGGCTAATGATGTCATGTATGTGGATGGATTAAGGCATAACTTGTTAAGTGTAAGTCAAATGTGTGATCGAGGAACAGAAGTGGTCTTTAGTTCAAAAGAATGTGTGGTTCGTGATCTTGATACAGGTAAAATCATTATAAAAGGAAAAAGAAATCCTAGCAACCTGTATATACTGAACGGCATAGATCAATGTTACTTGAGCAAGTCTTCAGAAAATTGGCTATGGCATAGAAGGCTGGGGCATCTGAGCTTCTCTCAAATCAACAAAGCAAGAAGACTTCAAGCTGTTCGTGGTCTTCCCAATATTAATATACCAGAAAGTATCATATGAAAATCTTGTCAATACGGTAAGTAGACCAGAGTACGATTTAATGCCAAAGAAGGATCATCAAGTGAGCCTCTTGAACTCATTCATACTTACATATGTGGACCTATGAGGAAAAGGTCACCACGTGGGGAAGAATACTATATCTTATTTATTGATGATTACTCTAGAATGTGTTGGATCGGGCTCATTAAACACAAAGATGAAGCATTTGAAAAATTTCAGATCTTCAAAGAATTAGTTGAAAATGAATTAGATCTAAAAATCAAGTGTCTTAGATATGATCAAGGAGGAGAATATACATCAAATGAATTCTTTGAATTTTGTGAACAACATGGCATAAAAAGACAATTCTCTGTAGTAGGTACTCCACAACAAAATGGCGTAGCAGAAAGAATGAATAGAACAATTCAACAAATGGCTAGAGCTATGCTCGATGATTCTGGAACTCCTGACATGTTCTGGGGAGAAGCAGCACATACAGCAGTTAACATTCTCAACAAGGCTCATGTTCGGGTAAATAGTGACAAAACTCCATATGAACTACGGTATGGTAATTCTCCATCTGTGAAGCATTTTAGAGATTTTGGAAGTAAATGCTTTATCAAAAATAATGATGAAAAGCTTGGCAAGTTTGAACCTAGATCAGATGAAGGGATATTTCTTGGTTACTCATCTTCAAGCAAAGCATACAAATGTTACAATAAAAGGCTTCGAAATATTGTTGAATGTATTGATGTTGTTATTGATGAGTCTCCTGCAGCTCCTAAAGAAGAAAAACAAACAACAAAAGAAGATGATGGTGACCTATGTCCTTCTACATCAAATGATACAGACAATGGATCCAATGACGAACCTGAAGATGATCTATCTGAAAAAGCTCCATCCAGATATGTGCAAAAGAATCATCCTGAATCTCAAATTTTGGGTGACAAGGAATCAGGTGTACGAACAAGAAGAACTCTTGTGGGATCTTCTAATCATCTGGCAATTCTATCCACAATTGAACCACACAATGTCAATCAAGCTAGCAAAGATGAATGTTGGAGGCAAGCCATGAATGAAGAGCTTGATCAAATTGAAAAGAATGACACTTGGGAATTGGTACCAAGACCACATGATAAAAATGTCATTGGAACTAAATGGATTTTCAAGAACAAGTTGAATGAGAATGGGGATGTTGTAAGAAACAAAGCTAGATTGGTATGCAAAGGGTATACTCAATAAGAAGGTATAGACTTTGAAGAAACTTTTGCTCCTGTAGCTAGACTTGAAGCCATAAGAATGTTTCTTTCTTTTTCAAGTTATCAACAAATCAAAGTCTATCAAATGGATGTTAAATCTGCTTTTCTTAATGGTGATCTAGAAGAAGAAGTATATATAGAACAACCGGAAGGATTCATTTTGGGAAATGATGCAAATCTTGTTTGTAGACGTAAAAAGGCTCTATATGGTCTCAAACAAGCTCCAAGGGCTTGGTATTATCGTCTTGACAAATATCTTCATCAACAAGGATTTTCAAAGGGGTCTGCTGATAGCAACTTATACACAAAAGTTGAAAATGATAAACTATTGATTATGGTTGTATATGTTGATGATATCATTTTTGGGAGTAATGAAGAATCTTTGAGTCAAAAATTTGCTTCCGTCATGCAGCAATAATTTGAAATGTCCTTGCTTGGAGAACTAACATTATTTCTTGGCTTACAAGTGCATCAAACTGCAGATGGTATATTCCTATCACAAGCAAAATATCTTAAGCAAATTCTGAAGAAGTATGGCATGGAAGAATGAAAACCTGTAAGTACACCAATGATAACCGGATGCAATCTCAGTTCTCATGATGATTATCCCACGGTGAATCAACCAGAATACAGATCAATGATAGGAAGTCTACTTTATCTCACTGGAACTAGACCAGACATTATGCATGCAGTTGGGATTGTTGGACGCTTCCAAGCTAATCCAAAAGAGTCTCACCTTCAGGCTGTTAAAAGAATTTTCAAATATCTTCAAGGAACTCAAGACCTTGGTCTATGGTATCCAAATAATGTTGATCTTACTCTTCATGCTTACACTGATGCAGATTGGGCTGGAAGTGTTGATGATCGGAAAAGCACTAGTGGTGGTGCATTCTATATGGGACCCCGGTTAGTATCTTGGTTTAGCAAGAAGCAAAATTCTATTGCCTTATCTATAGCAGAAGCAGAATATGTGGCTGCCGCATCTTGTTGCACTCAACTCCTTTGGATGATGCAAACCTTACAAGATTTTCAAATCAAATGTACACCTCCTGTCCCCATTAAGTGTGACAATACAAGTTCCATCAGTATTTCAAAGAATCTTGTTATGCATTCGAAGACCAAGCACATTCCCATCAAGTATCACTTCTTACGTGAACAAGTGCTTGAGCAAAAGGTGAAGTTGGAGTATGTTCCCTCAAAAGAACAAGTTGCTGATATCTTTACCAAACCTCTGCCCAGGGAAGCATTCGAGTATCTAAGACAGAAGCTGGGAGTGTTCTCTGCCAGTCAAAAGAACAAATCTGCATAAATTTAGAAGATGGTATTGGATACGCGGGTTTCCTGAAACACAGTCGCGTATATACGCGAGTTCATGCACAGAAAACCGCGTATGTCTGATTGCTGACAATTTTCTGTTTGGAGTCAGCTCTCTTCAGCACAGCTGCAGTGCTGCTTGATATCTCTGATATTGTTTGGTATCTCTGGTGGAGTTCCAGTTCTCATAATTCTTTCTCTAATGTTTTGGTAAAGATGCCTTGATGATTTGTTAGTGACAGTGTTCAGGTTGCACAAACTAAGGGGGAGCCTTAGTCATATGAAAAGGATGCTTGGATGCACAGTTTCAGGGGGAGCATTAACTTTGCTGAGTATAATGCATTGTTGGCATTATGATGGTTCTGAAATATGTTCTCTTTCTTGAGGAATTTCTGGTGTTGGTTATGAAAAGTCATATTTGTATTTTGATGAAAAGGTCATGTTGAGACCCATGATGTAAAATTGTAATATTCGGTCATGTAAGGACTTGTCAAAGTTGTTTGGGTAGCTGAGTCAATTTTTGTAAACCCACTTGGTTGGGTACTTGAGTCTCATATGTAAATCCACTTGGTTGGATATTTGATGTAAGTATGAGTCTTTGGTGATAGGAAGTTCATAGAGTCATGTACTTCAGTGGAAAATATGTTTGAAGATTCAGCATGAACTCAGGGGGAGCTTGGTCACTTCTGTATATATCAGATCTGCAGAATGCTTCTTCCACATGAGGAGAAAAAGGGAGAGAGTATGTTGGTTTTTTATTAGCCCTTTGCCCTTGATGTCAAAGGGGGAGAGTGACATGGTGTTTGAATGGTGTCATTGGGTGTCATTGTATTCTGACATGGTGTTTGAATGGTGTCATTGTATTCTTAATGTACCTATCTGTTGTGGTAACCAAACACCATCGTGGTTGCCATCAAGTCCAAAGGGGGAGATTGTTGGCAATATGATGCAGAGTGTTGTCCTTGATGGCAACCCACAGAATGAAGATGAAGACATGCGACTGTTGACATGTGTTGTCCTTGATGGCAATCCACCTGATGAAGTTATTCTTGACTTGATGGACTTGGTAAATGATGTAAATCTGATGTGATATGATGTTTGTTGATGATATGATGCTGAGTGTTGTACTTAAAAGGCAACCCTCTTGATGAAGATGATGACAACTTACTTGATGAAGTTGTGCTTGATAGAATATGTTCTTGATGAAGTAAATCTAATGTATCTACGAGTGTGTACGAGAAGGCGATGAAGAAAGAATTTCAGCTTGTGCGATTTCAGCTTGTGCTAAGTCGATGAAAGAGTATGTCTCTAGGCATGCGCGGATGATTTGCCTAGGGGGAAGTCGCGTATGCACGCGGGAATCAACGTGCCAAGTCGCGTATGGGAAAAAGCGCTCTTAAAATGCAAAACCGGGGGTAACCACCATGGTATTGACCCATTGTATTGGGTAATGATTCGTCTAAATGACCCGAGTCCGAGAATACCATCGGAAGTAATGTGGTTTTGGCTCATGGTATTGAAATTGGGTAAACCTATATAAGGAGAAGAATTTCATTGTGCAAATCATGAGTGTGGGTGCAAGATGTCTGAGCTTGAATGAATAATTCTCTCTGAAGTATATCTGAATGGAAAGGGTTACAGTTGAATGAAAGATCTGAATGTATGATGCACCGATGAAGGAGTGATGAAGAAGGGAATCTAGATCTGTATTGTACTTGTATTTGCTAGATCTGTTCATGGAAGGCTTAGATCTGAGATGAGGCGAACATCTGTCAGAGGAAAAAAGGGTAAATCTGAACTGAATATCTGATCTAAAGAAGTATGCTGCTCTATAATAGTTGAAGATATATACGCTAGTTTGCCCCAGAGGAAGCGCGTATATACGCGGCTTCGCTGAAGAGAAAGCGCGTATGCGCAATAAATTGGCTCTGTAATTTGTACTGAAGTATACGCGGGTTTGTGTAAATGGAAGCGCGTATATACGCGGCATCAGTGAAGTGAAAGCGCGTATGCAAACTAGGGTTTGCTGAAGCATGGGGTATGAAACATCTGATATGTTCTGCTGTATTACTGTTATCTGATCTATGTTGTCTGAATTGGTAAGTATCTGTTGGTGATGTATGTTTGAGCTTAAATGTATGCAATGGGTCCAGTCTGAAAATATGATGAAACGTGGCCTGCAAGTGGTGTCCTAGTGGAAGCTTTGGATCCAGTGTGAAAATTGATGAAACGTGGTCCATATTGGTGCTGAGGGTTGTAGCCTTCAGTCAGGGTGTGGTATCTCCCTTCCAGGTGAGGCTAGTAAACGAGTCAGGGGGTTGGAGCTCCCTTCCAGGAGAGGCTGGTAAACGAGCGCAGGTGGGTGCCTGCATGCTGGTAGGAGTCTGCACCAGCACATATGTTGTAAGATGTTTTCTCTATAATAAAATATTGAAGGCTGAGCAACGGTAGCGGTGGTTTTCTCCCGACTTGGGTTTCCACCTAAAAATCCTGGTGTTCATGTGTGATGCTTAGTGTGATGATTTACTCTGCTCTTACTGTTCATGTTTACTATTTATTAAACATCTGATGAATGAATGATGGAATGATTTAAGTGAAGATCTAATAACATAATTAGATATCTGTGTATACGCGAGTTTCATAAAGGGTATCACGTAATTAATATACGCGTCTGTTTAATGGCGTATGGGTTTTATGAGCAAGAAAAAATTAAAGTTTTTTGAATATGCGATGTCTTGATTCACCCCCCCCCCCCTCTCAGTATTTTTCCCAACACTTGCCACTTTCAAATAATTGCCTTGAGCACGTTCAAAATAAGTTCCTCGAGCACATTTAAATAAGTCCTATTAGCACATGAAATAAAGGGTAAAGGATTGAGAAAGGATTCCTCCGCAGATAGGTGATGGAACGACCCCGCTGGGGTACTGACCAGACTCGCTGGTAGCGGAGCAATGTCTGTGACTCCCAGGAAGTGACTCCCCTGGGACCACTAGGTTCACTGGCAGTGGATCAACACAAGGGGACTAAATAACTATACCGAATCCTTGAGGCTCATGAGGTTACTACGACCCCTTTCATCTGATCTCCAGAAATGAAAGCATGGTCAACTAGCGTCCCACACAGTGCAAATAGGTGAAGCAAACGTGCAAGGGCCAGAGATGAAAGTAGTGGGACCCATGGGGTGAAAGGAAAAACCTACTAATCCCCCCCACGCCCCTCATGATGAAGCACCGACAGAGATTCTGGGTTCTACTAGTGAATCACCATTTGTTGTAGCCACTACAATACCCACCAAAATTTAGTCCCATCTTAAAATTTCAGAGCCACTGATCTCTTTGGTAAAGGTAAGTCTGATGTGCCCTAAGCCTTGAACCTTGAGGAAGTCATTTTCAAGTGTTCTGCCTTCAAATATTGGTTCATGACTTTTTTTCTTTGAAACTAGTTTCATAGTCGCAAAGTCGCAAAATTGATAAAATATTCACTTGCAAAAATGCTACATAGCGACTTTGTGACCCCGAGGTCACATCCTGGCCCAAATTTTCACATTCACAATTGCATGACCTAGTCACCTTGTGACCCCAGGCCACGGGGTCACAAGGTCGCAAGGTCGCATCCTTCCTCAACCGGCCCTATTTGCGACTTAAATACCTGCATTAAATGACCACACATGCGACCCCTTGATAAATAAAATGGTCAAGTAGGTCACATTCGACCTGTGCGACGGAGCAAGTAATGCCTCTGACAAGCCAACTAGTTCTCGTTTTTTATGGGTAAGTTTCCTAATCTTCCTGCTATTTCCTTTTTTTATTATATTTTGCCTCACCTGCCCCTACCCTAGCCTATTAATTCCCTTTGGCTTCATTCCTGTGCAAACCAAGTCCTCACCAGCTCTCTAGTTAAGGTTTTCAACCCTCTCATGCTCATCCCTCTCTACCTCCTCCTCTGAGCCTTGCCTTGCCTCAATTTGCTTCAAACACCCCTTATTGGCTTCCTGGGAAGGCCTTCAGCTTTGATTTTTCCATCTCCCTTGGATTTTTTTCCCTCCTTACACTTCATTCCCCATGGGTCGTGATCACCCCAATTTCTCTCAGAAAGCCCTAATGCGACCTTGCAATCTAGCGACCCAGCAACCTCACGACTTGGTCTCTAAGTCGCGAAGTCACTAGGTCGCTGATAATTGATTAACCACTAAATTCATGACTTTGCAACCTAGTTGCAAGTCACCAAGTCGCAGGGTTGCAGTTTCTGAAAATTTCATGACTTCGCAACCTAGCGACTTTGCGACCTAGTCGCAAGTAGCCAAGTCGAAGGGTCGTATTTTTTGAAAACTTCATGCTAGTGTGACCTAGCGACCTCGCGACCTAGTCGCAAGGTCACCAATTCACAAACCTCACTGGTCCTTCAGATAACAATAGGCAGGGGTCGCAGTGACCTAACCTAAATATTCAATTCATTTAAGAATTCTAGTCAGTCCCAACATATTTTTTATTATGGCATCCGTCTTATCATGTGAATTTTTTTTTAACATGCTAGGGGATATTGAAGTCGAGATCGAATGTGTCTCCATATCTTTGGTCTCAAGCGATATGAGGCCTCCAGCAGTTTGGAAGAGAAACAAGAGCCCTGAGATAGAGATATAAGAAGACAATGTGCCTCCTTCCCCACCCCCTATCTATGGGGACACCGCCTATGTGTTTGGGAAAGGAGAAAAGATGACTTGGTACCAAGTATATCAGGAGTTCACAAAACTTGAGTTCCCAGAAGACCTCACGGACCAAAAATTTTATGTTCAGGTTAAAATATCCAAAACTTCACTATGTAGGTGCTCATCCACCCATATTCCCATGTGTAGAGGTCATTGAATTGATCCTCTAGAAATTTGACTCCAAGATCTGAGTCATCTGCGACCACTCAGGGAAAATGTTTGCTAACCTGACGGGGAAAGACGCAGAAGTCTACTATGTACTCCCCACCAAAGAGCAATCCTTCAATGTCGATTGGGTCACCACTCATGAAGTACCAGTACCAGAAACCTTGAAGGGGTGGTGGGAGGACCCAGAGAAGTTTAAGACAAAAAAGGAACAGGAAATAAAATAGATGGCCTCAGGAAAGTCTATAAACTTGTGGTAGCAATGATGTGCAGAATGTACGGCTGAATAGATTCCACTACCTTCAATGGGACATGGGTCCCACTCATGTATGTTTTCACTTCATATGGCACTCGGTTCAACTAGGCTAACCTGGTAGTATCGGCCCTCAAGGAAAACATATTAGTAGCACAGGCACCAGAAGAGGGATGTGCGTCAGAATTATACATGGCCACTTACCTTTTGGACGTAGTGTGTGTAAGATGTCAGTTTGAAGGATGGTTGCATAGCTGGGATGTGAATCGCGGTGGACCAATCCACAAAGATTTAAATGTATTCTGGGCTTCCAGATACAAACAATATATAGTATCTATCTCGCAAAATTTCACCCCCACACTCTAAAGAAATATTTTCGGAAAATATGCCCTGTGCATGTCCAAGAGGGCCATGGAAAAGATAACCTAGGTGTCCAACTAGTTTCCCATTGTAGAAATTACTTTTATCAGGGTCTTTGGATCATTCAAGGTGCCTCACGCACTGCCCCATTTTATCACTGATAAACTGCTATTACAAGAGGTGTGTTACCAAATGATGAGCGGATTTTCTAAGGTCCTCAACAAAGGCAAGAAGAATCCATGTGTTGAACCCTTAGTTAAACTGAGAGGGGGGGGTGAATCAGTTTAACACATTCATGGAATTTTAAAACTTTTCATTAAAATTTTTTAACACCTTCATTTCATGATCAACATAATGTGTGAGCAATCTTTATTTGTGAGCAGCAATTAATCAGCAGATTAGATAATGTACCAGCAGTCTTAATATGTTAGCAGCAAGTATTAACAGAATAGATATACCATATCAACACATAGACATCATGCACATAGACACCATATATAAGTAGAAACCCATAAAGGGAGAAAACCACGTCTTATTATTGTTGTGATGCAAAGGCAAGCTCCTACTCCCTCTCACCACTGATTTTCTGTAGGCACCAACCTACAGGAGGCTCCTACCTCAATTCTGCAAGCTACAACTTGCAAGGAAGCTCCAACTCTCATCAATTTTCTGCAGGCTACAACCTACAGGAGGCTCCTACCTCAGTCAGTTACAACTGACATCTATCAAGCTACAACTTGATAGGGAAGCTCCAACTTCCTTACTCTTTCA
Organism: Pinus albicaulis; assembly: GCA_034641835.2. NCBI lineage: Eukaryota > Viridiplantae > Streptophyta > Pinopsida > Pinales > Pinaceae > Pinus > Pinus albicaulis. The sequence goes on along the minus strand of CM076570.1, from coordinate 276,583,285 downwards.
AAAGAAAACACTTGCTGATTTACCTTGGATATCAGCTCTGTTCCATACCATTTTCACTGTTGTGCATCAGTCTTCATATCTGTCTTATATTATCTCTGCATCTTCTTGGATTCTATATCAGCTCCATCTTCTTCTCTGCTCAGCTCCTTCTTCTTCTCTGCTTCACTGCTTTATTTCAGCATTCTCTAACTTCTCTGCATCTCGTTCTACTCCTCCTTCTTCTTATCTTTTCTGCCTTAATCTTCTGTACTCTGCATTCTCTAACTTCACTCTCTCCAACCTCTTGCAGCTTTCTTATTTTCTTCAACTCTCTTCAATTCTGCTGCACACTCTCTTCTTCTCTCACTCTATTTTCGTCAACCTTCTCCCTTTGGATATTACCCTGTTTTATACAAAATAGCTTCATGGTTGTTTGTATTCTACTAGGAATTTGAAATGGACAGCCATGTCTCTTTTCCTTCTGCCTTCTCATTTCTTTTCCAGCTCACTCAGAAAAATGTAACTGTAGGTGCTTATTTTAATCTAACAGTGGGATTTTGTTTTCTTCCTTCGGAGACTTGCCAATGCATCACAAACAATAAAAAATTCAATTACAATATTTACATTCACATATAATGAAAACTTCAGCTCAACTCATTTAGTCTTTTGGTTCGCTGTGCATTTGTCTTTTCTTTGACTGTGTTTGTCTTTTCTGTGACTGTGTTTTATCTCTTTTCAGCTCCGTTTGCTTTTCTGTCCTCTGCTGTGGTGTAACTGCTGCATACATGTAACTGAGCTTTTTATATCAGTGCATTTTGTAAATATGTGTGACTGCTGACTGTAATTCTGGGCAAATTCCAACCCTTTACACGCAGCAAGTGTCTTGTTGATGTGGGAGTTCCACAAGCGGAACATACATGCATCGCAATCGTTTTATATTAGAAATCACCCTCCACCTTAAGTCGAGGCCCAAGGGTTCACAGACCACACGGAATCTTTTAATACAATCGCAACAATGTGTTATATATATATACCAGTGCCTTTTTTTTATATATATATAACATAATTTCAACTCTCGGCATAGTTATACAACGTTTTAACAAACAAACTTCCATGTCCATTTTGACACTGAAGAATCATGTTTAATACATAACTAATTCCCTTTCGGGCCCACTTTCCATGCTTTCCGATGCAATATGCTACTCCTCCAACGATTTCCGATTGCGATTGATCGCAATCGCAAGCTGCCTTGCTCCGGTGCGATTGATCACTATTCACTGTTCTTTGCCGATGCGATTGGAACTCAAATACTTATTAATCATAGTTTATAAGCCCATCGGGTCCGGGCTTCAATCGCAATCGCAAGTTTTTTAATATATGTTCTGATGGTATGTTTCTTTCCGATGCGATTGACCACTGTTCAATAATATTTGCCGATGCGATTAGAACTGGAACTCAAGCTATATATGAGTTGTGATTTATATACCCATCGGGTCCGGACTTCCAATCGCAATCGCAACTCTTATATTCTCCTATGCGATCATCACTATTCACCGGAACTCACGGTATGTATGAGTTGTATTTTATATACCCATCGGATCCGAACTTCCAATTGCAATTGCAACTCTTATTTTAACCTGTTCTGCTGCCCTTATAATCTCCGATGTGATTGGGAAGGGTCCCACCTTATATTACTAAATTTATTTGGATCTCACGCTGCATATGGCTATACACACACACACATAGACATATATATATATATATGTGTGTGTGTGTGTGTGTGTGTGTGTGTGTGTGTTTATTTTGGTGCTTTGAATATAAAGCGCAATACTTTGTCGCTAGAGTATACGATTCCCGGAATGGAATTTATATTAACTATGAATTACATTGCCGCTTGGGTTATGCTTCCCGGAATTATATTTATGTTATGTGTAACGCCCGGCTGGGTAAAGATTCTCAGAATTGTATACATATATCCTCCGGCTGAGGTAGTGATTCTCAGAATTTACTACTCTGCCTCTGCCTCTACTGCTTCTGTCGCTCTGCCTCTGTTGTGCTAATGCTTCTGTCGCTCGACCACTTCACTGCCTCTGTATTCGCTGCCTCTGTCTTCACTACTCGACCATTTCACTACATCCATATTCGGTGCTTCCTTTTCCTGTCTCTCTCTTTGTTGTTTCTGTTGGCCTTTTTGCTGCCTCAGTTCCTTATCTGCCTTGCTCCCTTTGTTCGCTTCCTTGCTGCCTCTGCTACTTCTTTGTCTCTTCAATCAAATTCTATTCCATACAAACTCAATTAATGAATAATTTCTCAATAATTCATCTGCAAACTGTATTGAACTCCTAATTCATAAATAGACCTCTGTATTACACTCTTTCAGGCCCTTTCAACTCCACTTCTCTGTCTCTAATTCCTCTGTTGATTCTGCTTCAATTCCTCTGTTTCATCTACTACCTCTACTACCTCTCTGTCTCTTTTGCCTTATGGATAGTTTAGGTGCTGCTCCTATATTTACCTTTGCCATCAATGACAATATTTCCAACAGTCTCCCCCTTTGGCATTGATGGCAACACATCCACCAGTAATCCAATGCTTCCTCCAAGTCTTCCTCTGTCTATCGTCTTTTAGTAGACCCTTTCTTCTATTCCCTGCTTTTCCTCCCCCTTTGAAATCAATGGCAAAGGGTTGCACATTTCTTAGTGTTGATTCTGTCTTTGCATTTCTTCTCTCTGAGATTTGTTTAGGGCTTCTTCTTCTGACTCTGTACCTTGCTTCTCCAAAATGGTGTACAAGACTTGTTTAGAGAACACTTTGAGGATTATTGGACTTGACTGTACACTGTAAATTAATATAATCCCAAAGCACAGATTCCTTGCACTTGAGTAGAGTGTAGGTGATGATAGAACAACCGTATATCATCAGACTCATATAATCAGAGATGCTTCATTTGACCAAAGCTAACATGCTGAGAATGCTTCAAATACACTTCTATCTCTAGTATGATCTTCATCAGAAATACAAATCTATTAAGGAAGATCGTAGATGGAATATGTCTTCTCCTGCAATACTCATCTTTAGTACCACACCTGTTCAATTATGATAATGATGCCAATATATCTTTGGTTTCTGAGGTACACCTTTGCTGCCTATTGGTGATGATATGAGCTAGGATGCTGATATTATTCTTAATAGCTGAAGGTTCTTGTTACAAAAGTGATCAATGAATTAACCAGAATTTGATCTAAGAGATCAAATGCCTTTACTGCTTGCATAATGTACTTTCACAACAAAACCTTGAGGCTAGATACATTCAATTTATTGTTTAGTCTTACTTATCAACCAAGCACTTTTCTTTATGACATAAGGGGGTATGTATGTCAGTGATCAATCTCTTTTCAATGGTGAGATGTCAGCAAATCCTTTCTGCTGAAGTATGTTCTTGATGATTCAAAGACAAAGTTTTGAGCTTCAACTGACCCAATTAGTCCTTCATACTTTTGATACTTTAACTATTCCATCATAATGAACTTCCACAAAATAATATTCAAGATGTTTAATTGAAAACTCAGCAAACTGACTTCACACTATTTTTTAACTGATCTTAAGAAAGAGGCCTTGAAGATATACATGTACCAAATTCAATAAGGCATTCAATTATATATATAGAAGAAGATATTGCTTCAGTGCTCAATATACTACTTCAAGTGTAAGCAAGATAATGTTATTTTTGCTCTGCTACTGACCTTTTCATGCTGAATGCAGATAATACTGGGAATATTACCTTGAGGTTATTTTGCCATAGTTCTTTGATCTTGAGGACCTGTTTTATCCTTACCTAGTTGGCTGATCTCCCCCTGGAATGATATTCTCGTTTCTGTTCTCCCCCTGAAACTGTGCTTTCTCTTTATATCAGAGATACTACCCCTAGTCTATCCATTGTAATGCTAATCATACATGTATCAGCAATAATACTGTTATGCATCCGACCAAATCATAATCCCCATATTTTCATAGGGTGCTGACTTCACAATCGTAATTACATGGCCTACTCCCTTAATATTTAAATCTTGTACAAATAATCTTTGCAATGGTTCAAACCATAATAATACTCTTTTTTGTATCCGCAAACCTTAATAATGATCAACACACATGTACGCATGGACCCCAACGCTGACAACCTTCCATATCCAACGGCGGACAAGCTGTTGCACCGGCCTTGACGATCCAACGGATATCGCACGGTGAAGATGGATGGACAATAATGCACGATGGCGCGCTGTGGAAGCGGTTTTGCGAATTCGCTCAGGGCCACGTGTCGCCCACTCTATGGAATCGCTCTGATTTCTTGAATACCGCTTGCCCGTCGAAAGCGGTGCGATGAAAACTAGAATCACGCCTTTACTGTTCACTCCGCTTATAAGGTTCCGCCTTCAAGGTTCCGCTCTTCTCCTTTAATGTATTATTATAATTAAGCTCTACTTTAATGTTTTGCCTTTTATTACGGTTCCATCGCGAAGTTTAACGCTTTGTTCACAATTTTTTTTTATTCTTTTAACACACATTCTTTACACCGGTTGCTGCCTTCCGACCTTGACGAAACACAATGCCATTCTGTCTTCAATTCTTCTATGACATATAATATATCAACCTTCCATTTCATGTCTAGGGTTCTACCCTATCACAGTTCCGCTTCTAACTGCACATTCAAGTTCTTGATTCTGTGGACTTGTATCATACTGCTGCTCCACTGATAATGCTTGGTAATTTGTTGATAAGCATGCTTCTTGTACCTAAACACCAATTGATATTAATTTGATAAACCATGCAGAGATTTTACTTCATCTTGCATATTTACCCGTAATCAAGAGATCCTTCATAAATTCTATTATTGAGCTCTCCATTGTTTTCAACAAAAATCATCAATATACTGAGTCTGATCTTGGCATCATTAATATTTTCCTTTTTCTGTCATTTTATTCAGAGGAAGTCACAGCATTTTCTTTTCTATGACAGTTCCAGAATCATTGTTGCTTTATATATTGTTTTATACACCAATTCAACTGTTCTGTCATGATGATCTTCGGGAAGACATTTTAAATTTCTTTGCTTGGAATCTTCATGGGTAGATCACTCACTTAACTGTACTCCTCCAAGGGACATTTTCATAGATGAAGAAAGTAATGATAGAGTGATGATAGGCTCTTTTCTTACTCATCTTTCTTAAGGTGAATCATTGTTCATACTAGCAGAATGTTGCACACTGTGATCATCACTTAATGTGCTGATGTCTTCTTAACTTAGATGATCATGGCTACTGTTTCTTCTCTACCACCATGGTTGCTTGCTATATTTTCTTCTTTCATTACTTTTTCAGCTATTGAATGCTTTAGATATTCTTCTTCCTCTCTACTTCTCTTGTTAGAGGAATTTTCCTTTTTCTTCCTGATCTCATAGCTGTTCTCATTTCATGGAGCTCTTCTTAGACTACTTTTTTGGGGACTACATATGAACTGCTCTCCCCCTGAGATGTTGCTTCATATTTGTCACTAGATGGATTTTTTCTTTGCTTCCTAGAGAAGCTCCCCCTGAGACTATGGAGAATTCGTTATGTTATTGAGATAATAGGCTCCCCCTTTCTCTTTTCCTTCCATACTTTATTGGAATTCTTCATAATGTCTGTACTTCTTATAAATTCATAGTTTTGTTTGATTTGCTTTGATTCCATCATCTGTCTAGAGTTCTTTAGAATATATGGCAGTTTACAGTCCTTTTCTTTGTGGCCAAGCTTGAGGCATATATAACATCTTATTTTATCAAAGTACATTTGGGCTGATGTATAATAGTTTGTTCCCCTTCTTGAATACAATTTACAATCAACAAGTTTATGTCCAAAATTATGGCATGCATAACAATAGCCATGGAAATTATTTGTGTACCTGGTGAAATATTTTCCTTTCCATTTGCTTGCTTGAGGTAGCATTCTCTTTTGCTGTATCTTTTGCTGGTTGAGGTTGATAGGCCTTCTCTTGCAATGTGCTGCATTATGTCCTGGTTTATGACAAGAGAAACATGTGATATTTTTCATAGGAGGGAAGAACCTCCTTTGACAAATTTCAAATGTATTCACTTCATCTTCAGGAGCATATGACCCTTTAGCAGCTGAATGTTTCATCTTCTCATTCTCTGTCCTACCATGTTGCTGCTTGATTCTATTTGTTTCTTCACAAGTCCTGTTCTTGCTGGCTTCTATTTTTGTAGTAATCTGCTGAGCTGCTTCACTGTCCTTTACAGCTTTTACAAAGATGATTTTCTTGTTATCTTCTGCCTTGGGCTTACTAGTTTCTCCTTCATATCCTATCCCAGCCTTTATGAGAGGATATCTTTGAGCATTGAGAATTTGGTCCAACTTTCTAGAGCTTTTCATTAGAGGTGTATTCATTAATAAGTCTCTTTGGGCTTTTTCTAAGTTCTTTCTTAGGCTCACTACTTCTTCTTCCATTCTTTCACATTCCTGACTTTTCTCTCTCATTTGTTGCAGCAAAGTGTCTTCTACTTTCTTTGTCTCTTCAAGCTGTGTCTTCAGGCCAATAATTTCTTTCCTATCTTCATATTCTTTCTCATCACATATTTGTACCAATCTCTTAAGATCTTTTTTTTCATTCTTCAATTTTTCTATTTCAGTCAGAGCTGTGTCAAGTTTGGCTTTTTCTTCATCTGCAATTTCTTCGTGACTCTTACTACCATTCACACTAGCAGGTACCTCATTTGATTGAACATCTTCCTTTTGACATGAATTTTTCTTCTTCTTAATTCTCTTTTCCTTCTTGACAATGCAGTCCTGTGTGTCTACTCCATGCATGAAATGAAATCTGTCCCATATTTATTTTGCAGAGTCTAGATCCATTATTAAATCAAGATCTTTATTATGAAGATTGTTATATATCACACATTTTTCCTTGGCATTCCTCTGTTTTTCTTGCACCGAGGGAGAGTCTGTGTAGTAACCATCACATACAAGTTTCCATACCTCAGGTTCATAAGCCAATAATCCTGTTTTAACCTTATCTCTCCATTCAGGAAAGTTTGTTGTACTCAACACAGGTACATTTTGATAGTCCATGACTCAACCAGATCTCCTTCAAGCTATTAAGCTTACACCAAAGGAACTGCCTCTGATACCAATTGTTGAACCCTTAGTTAAACTGAGAGGGGGGGGGGTGAATTAGTTTAACACATTCAAGGAATTTTAAAACTTTTCATTAAACTTTATTAACACCTTCATTTCATGATCAACATAATGTGTGAGCAATATTTATTTGTGAGCAGCAATTAATAAGCAGATTAGACATTGTATTAGCAGTCTTAATATGTAAGCAGCAAGTATTAGTAGACTAGATATACCATATCAACACATAGACATCATGCACATAGACACTAGATATAAGTGGAAACCCATAAAGGGAGAAAACCACATCTTATTATTGTTGTGATGCAAAGGCAAGCTCCAACTCCCTCTCACCACTGATTTTCTATAGGCTTCGACCCACAGGAGGCTCCTACCTCAATTCTGCAAGCTACAACTTGTAAGGAAGCTCCAAATCCCATCAATTTTCTGTGTGCTACAACCTACGTGAGGGTTCTTTACCTCGGCTTCAAGCACCGACATCTATCAAGCTACAACTTGATAGGGAAGCTCCAACTTCCTTACTCTTTCAAAAGAAAACACTTGCTGATTTACCTTGGCTATCTGCTCTGTTCCATACCATTTTCACTCCTGTGCATCAGTATTCATATTTCTCTTATATTATCTCTGCATCTTCTTGGATTCTATATCAGCTCCATCTTCTTCTCTGCTCAGCTCCTTCTTCTTATCCGCTTCATTGCTTTATTTTAGCATTCTCTAACTTCTCTGCATCTCGTTCTGCTCCTCCTTCTTCTTATCTTTTCTGCCTTAATCTTCTGTACTCTGCATTTTCTAACTTCACTCTCTCCAACCTCTTGCAGCTATCTTGTTTTCTTCAACTCTCTTCAATTCTGCTGCACACTCTCTTCTTCTCTCACTCTATTTTCGTCAAACTTCTCCCTTTGGATATTACCCTGTTTTATAAAAAATAGCTTCATGGTTGTTTGTACTCTACTAGGAATTTGAAATGGACAGCCATGTCTCTTTGCCTTCTGCCTTCTCATTTCTTTTCCAGCTCACTCAGAAAAATGTAACTATAGGTGCTTATTTTAATCTAACAGTGGGATTTTGTTTTCTTTCTTCAGAGACTTGCCAATGCATCACAAACAATAAAAAATTCAATTACAATATTTACATTCACATATAATGAAAACTTCATCTCAACTCATTTAGTCTTTGTTCGCTTACATTTGTTTTTTCATGACCGTGTGTTTGTCTTTTCATGGACTGAGAGGTTTTAATGACTATTACGTGACTCCCTTGATATCAGGGGAAAATGGCCGTGTGGTCACATTCCACTGGTATGACTTAGCAAGTAATGCTCGACAAGCCAACTAGCTCCCGTTTTTGTGGTAAGTTTCGTACCTCTGCTATTTCCTTTGCTGATATTTTTGCCTCCTCACTTGCCCCTTACCTCATGACATTACCCTTTGGTTTCATTCCTGGACTCCAAGTCCTCACCTTCGCCTTCATAGTTAAGGTTTTCAACCCTCTCATGCTCATCCCTCTCTGCCTCCTCCTCTGAGCCTTTCCTTGCCTCAGTTTGCTTCAAACACCCCTTCTTGGCTTCCTGGACAGGCCTTTAACTCTGATTTTCCCATCTCCCTTGGATTTTTTTCCCTCCTTACACTTCATTCCCCATTGGTCGCGATCACCCCAATTTCTCTCAGAAAGCCCTAATGCGACCTTGCAATCTAGCGACCCAGCAACCTCGCGACTTGGTCTCTAAGTCGCGAAGTCACTAGGTCGCTGATAATTGATTAACCACTAAATTCATGACTTTGCAACCTAGTTGCAAGTCACCAAGTCGCAGGGTTGTAGTTTCTGAAAATTTCATGACTTCGCAACCTAGCGACTTTGTGACCTAGTCGCAAGTCGCCAAGTCGAAGGGTTGTAGTTTTTGAAAACTTCATGCTAGTGTGACCTAGCGACCTCGCGACCTAGTCACAAGGTCACCAATTCACAAACCTCACCGGTCCTTCAGATAACAATAGGCAGGGGTCGCAGTGACCTAACCTAAATATTCAATTAATTTAAGAAGTCTAGTCAGTCCCAACATATTTTTTATTATGCCATCCGTCTTATCATGTGAATTTTTTTTTAACATGCTAGGGGATATTGAAGTCGAGATCGAATGTGTCTCCATCTCTTTGGTATCAAGCGATATGAGGCCTCCAGCAGTTTGGAAGAGAAACAAGAGTCCTGAGATAGAGATATAAGAAGACAATGTGCCTCCTTCCCCACCCCCTATCTATGGGGACACCGCCTATGTGTTTGGGAAAGGAGAAAAGATGACTTGGTACCAAGTATATCAGGAGTTCACAAACCTTGAGTTCCTAGAAGACCTCACGGACCGAAAATTTTATGTTCAAGTTAAAATATCCAAAACTTCACTATGCAGGTGCTCATCCACCCATATTCCCATGTGCAGAGGTCATTGAATTGATCCTCTAGAAATTTGACTCCAAGATCTGAGTCATCTGCGACCACTCAGGGAAAATGTTTTCTAACCTGACGGGGAAAGACGCAGAAGTCTACTATGTACTCCCCACCAAATAACCATCCTTCAATGTCGATTTGGTCACCACTCATGAAGTACCAGTACCAGAAACCTTGAAGGGGTGGTGGGAGGACCCAGAGAAGTTTAAGACAAAAAATGAACAGGAAATAAAATAGATGGCCTCAGGAAAGTCTATAAACTTGTGGTAGCAATAATGTGTATAATGAACGGCTGAATAGATTCCACTACCTTCAATGGGACATGGGTCCCACTCATGTATGTTATCACTTCATATGGCACTCGGTTCAACTAGGCTAACCTAGTAGTATCGGCCCTCAAGGAAAACATATTAGTATCACAGGCACCAGAAGAGGGATGTGCGTCAGAATTATACATGGCCACTTACCTTTTGGACGTAGTGTGTGTAAGATGTCAGTTTGAAGGATGGTTGCATAGCTGGGATGTGAATCGCGGTGGACCAATCCACAAAGATTTAAATGTATTCTGGGCTTCCAGATACAAACAATATATAGTATCTATCTCGCAAAATTTCACCCCCACACTCTAAAGAAATATTTTCGGCAAATATGCCCTGTGCATGTCCAAGAGGGCCATGGAAAAGATAACCTAGGTGTTCAACTAGTTTCCCATTGTAGAAATTACTTTTATCAGTGTCTTTGGATCATTCAAGGTGCCTCACGCACTGCCCCATTTTATCACTGATAAACTGCTATTACAAGAGGTGTGTTACCAAATGATGAGTGGATTTTCTAAGGTCCTCAACAAAGGCAAGAAGAATCCATGTGTTGAACCCTTAGTTAAACTGAGAGGGGGGGGATGAATCAGTTTAACACATTCATGGACTTTTAAAACTTTTCATTAAACTTTATTAACACCTTCATTTCATGATCAACATAATGTGTGAGCAATCTTTATTTGTGAGCAGCAATTAATCAGCAGATTAGATAATGTACCAGCAGTCTTAATATGTTAGCAGCAAGTATTAACAGAATAGATATACCATATCAACACATAGACATCATGCACATAGACACCATATATAAGTAGAAACCCATAAAGGGAGAAAACCACGTCTTATTATTGTTGTGATGCAAAGGCAAGCTCCTACTCCCTCTCACCACTGATTTTCTGTAGGCACCAACCTACAGGAGGCTCCTACCTCAATTCTGCAAGCTACAACTTGCAAGGAAGCTCCAACTCTCATCAATTTTCTGCAGGCTACAACCTACAGGAGGCTCCTACCTCAGTCAGTTACAACTGACATCTATCAAGCTACAACTTGATAGGGAAGCTCCAACTTCCTTACTCTTTCAAAAGAAAACACTTGCTGATTTACCTTGGATATCAGCTCTGTTATGTACCATCTTCACTGCTGTGCATCAATCTTCATATCTGTCTTATATTATCTTTGCATCTTCTTGGATTCTATATCAGCTCCATCTTCTTTTCTGCTCAGCTCCTTCTTCTTCTCTGCTTCACTGCTTTATTTCAGCATTCTCTAACTTCTCTGCATCTCGTTCTGCTCCTCCTTCTTCTTATCTTTTCTGCCTTAATCTTCTGTACTTTGCATTCTCTAACTTCACTCTCTCAAACCTCTTGCAGCTTTCTTATTTTCTTCAACTCTCTTCAATTCTGCTGCACACTCTCTTCTTCTCTCACTCTATTTTCGTCAACCTTCTCCCTTTGGATATTACCCTGTTTTATACAAAATAGCTTCATGGTTGTTTGTATTCTACTAGGAATTTGAAATGGACAGCCATGTCTCTTTTCCTTCTGCCTTCTCATTTCTTTTCCAGCTCACTCAGAAAAATGTAACTGTAGGTGCTTATTTTAATCTAACAGTGGGATTTTGTTTTCTTCCGGAGACTTGCCAATGCATCACAAACAATAAAAAATTCAATTACAATATTTACATTCACATATAATGAAAACTTCAGCTCAACTCATTTAGTCTTTTGGTTCGCTGTGCATTTGTCTTTTCTTTGACTGTGTTTGTCTTTTCTGTGACTGTGTTTTATCTCTTTTCAGCTCCGTTTGCTTTTCTGTCCTCTGCTGTGGTGTAACTGCTGCATACATGTAACTGAGCTTTTTATATCAGTGCATTTTGTAAATATGTGTGACTGCTGACTGTAATTCTGGGCAATTTACAACCCTTTACACGTAGCAAGTGTCTTGTTGATGTGGGAGTTCTGCAAGCGGAACATACATGCATCACAATCGTTTTATATTACAAATCACCCTCCACCTTAAGTCGAGGCCCATGGGTTCACAGACCACACGGCATCTTTAATACAATCGCAACAACGTGTTATATATATATATATATATACCAGCGCCTTTATATATATATATATATATAACGTAATTTCAACTCTCAGCATAGTTATACAACGTTTTAACAAACAAACTGCCATGTCCACTTTGACACTGAAGAATCATGTTTAATACATAACTAATGCCCTTTCGGGCCCCGCACACACAAACACTGATGCAATATATGCCTCCTCCGGCGATTTCGATTGCGATTGATCGCATGTAAGCGTTGCTGCTCACGTCGATTGATCACTATTCACTTTTCTTCTTGGGTACGATTTGGAACTCAAATACTTATTAATCATAGTTTGCCTCGGCCATTGGGTTTGGGCTTAATCGCAATCACAATTTTTTTAATATATGTTCCGACGGTATTTCTTTAAAGTCGTTCGTGGAACTCCAAGCTATATATGAGTTGTGATTTATATACCCATCGAATCGAACTTCAATACTTTAATGGAAGGCTCTTATATTCTCCGATGTGATCATCACTGTTCACCAGAACTCACGGTATGTATGAGTTGTAGTTTATATACCCATCGGATCCGGACTTCCAATCGCAATCACAACTCTTATTTTAACCTGCTCCACTACCCTTATAATCTCCGATGCGATTGGGAAGGGTCCCACCTTATATTACTACATTTCTTTGGATCTGTACTTGCATATGTACTTATATATATATATATATATATATATATATATATGTTTTGGTCCTTTTAATATAAAGCGTAATAATTTGCCGTTGGAGTATACGATTCCTGGAATGAAATTTATATTAACTATGCATTACATTGCCACTTGGGTTATGCTTCCTGGAATTATATTTATGTTATGTGTAATGCCCGGCTGGGTAAAGATTCTCAGAATTGTATACATATATCCTCCGGCTGAGGTATCGATTCTCGGAATTTACTGCTCTGCCTCTGCCTCTGCTGCTTCTGTCGCTCGACCACTTCACTGCCTCTGTATTCGCTGCCTCTATCTCCACTGCTCGACCATTTCACTGCCGCCATATTCGCTTCTTCCTTTGCCTGTCTCTCTCTTTGTTCTTTCTGTTGGTCTCTTTGCTGCCTCAGTTCCTTATCTACCTTGCTTCCTTTGTTCGCTTCTTTGCTGCCTCTGCTACTTCTTTGTCTCTTCAATCAAAGTCTATGCCATACAAACTCAATTAATGAATAATTGCTCAATAATTCATCTGCAAACTGTATTGAACTCCTAATTCATAAATAGACCTCTGTATTACACTCCTTCAGGCCCTTTCAACTCCACTTCCCTGTCTCTAATTCCTCTGTTTCATCTACTGCCTCTACTACCTCTCTGTCTCTTTTGCCTTATGGATAGTTTAGTTGCTGCTCCTATCTTTACCTTTTCCATCAATGACAACATTTCCAACACCATGGCCTACTCTCCTGCTCACGATTAAAGATTTTAAAGAAGTAGAAGTCGACGCAAAGGACATCAAAGGTTTTCATTTTGTAACCTTCACCCATAGATCATATGGTCCTCAAAATATCATCCCTACACACGGAAAATGGGCCAAGTTCAATTAGAAGTACCAACACACGGAATGACCTATTGAAGAGCATGTTAAGAATTGGTACAAAAAGGACAAGGAAGCCGCGTCGAAAGAATCAACTGATCTGAGTGAGGATCAAGGAGGTCAGAATGATCAAACTTTGGAAGAAAGGGCTGACATGCTGAAACAAAAGGACCAAGTAGGAGGAGCCTCATATTCCAAAGTTAAGAAGCCAAAGAATGCTACGGGCAGTAGTCTTGCTAAAGAGCATCAGGAAAATAGAGACAAAGAGGCCAAGGCACAACAAGAAGCCGAGAAGAAGGTGAGAGAAGAAGAAATCAAAATAACCCAAGATGCCCTAGCACGACAGCAAGAAGAAGATAAGAGAAAGAAGAAAGTTGAAGAACAGTAGAAAAAAAAACAGAAAGAGGAACAGAAGAAAAAGTAGGCAGAAGAATCCCGCAAGAAGAAAGAGGAAGGGTAACATAAGAAGAAGGAAGAATAAGAATGGCACAAGAAAGAGGTCAAGTGCAGATTAAAGGAAGAAGAAGAGTGGTAGAAGAGAGAGGTTGAGTGTAGATTAAAGGAAGAACATGATAAAGAAGAAGTCGAAAAGAGGAGGAAGGAAGAATAAAATCAGAAAAAAAAGAAGGATGTTCCAAGGAAGTAGAGGGAAGAAAGAAACCGCCCCCAAAGATTGGGGAACAAAAAAAGCTTCCCCATATTGAGGTACCCACGATGACTCTCATGACGAGTGTGCACCTCCCACTCTCAGAACTTGGCATCCCATAGGAACTGGAAGATGAGGTCTTAGACCTGACAAGGCTGACATACGACTAGTTCACAAACAAGATCAGACAGGAGAAAATAATATTCCTTGCACGATATCCATCCGAGCCCCTCATAGTTACCACAGAAAAGGACATAGTTCTAAATAATAGGACTAACCCCATCATGACCGCATCAGTAGAGACCTCTTTCGCAGCAGCCACAGAGGAGAACGTTAGGAGAATGAGCAGATATATTTTGTCTCTACAAAATAGAATCCAGGCCTCTGAGCAGAAGGCAACTCAGTCTGAACAGGAAAAGAAGACACTTGAAGCAGAAATCCAAAGGCTCCAAATCACAACCGCCCAGGCCAAAGAATTACCAATCTCTATTCAAAGGTAATTAGTTACTTTGGAGGCTTCCATGAAGCAAGTATATGAGGAGATGTTCACTATAAAGCAAAAAATTTCCCCACTACTAAGGGCACAAGAAAATACTAAAGAGAAGACTAAAAAACTAAAGGAAGCCTCTGCTACCCTAGACAGTATGCTGGAATGGTCAGAAAGATATCTACAGGCTCATGACACCCTGCCGAGGAATGATTAAATCTACACGTAGAACGACAAAGTAAAGATACGAATGGAAATACAATCCAAGGATAAGTTGGTGAAAGATGTTGAGAAAGCGATGTATTCTTATTAACATCTAATCAGTGGCATCGAGTCAATGGCAGAGATACATCACATCCCTTCCTTAGGAGTATTGGATACCCAGAATACAAGGGAGGAGGTGACTCAAGACATCCAAGCATTTCTGCAAAATATCAGACGGGAAACTAATTCCCAGGACCTCTCGGCCTCACAGGTAAACATTGATCAGTTCATCATTACACAAGTTCGGATCTACACCAAACTAGCCTCCCTATCGAATCAAATCTCAGTGAAGAGGCGCACTTTGATTCCAGACGCTCTTGAGTGTTTTCATAGGCTAGGAGAAGATATCCCTCAGGTCACTCCAGTAGCCGCAAACTATCAGGCCTGGCAGAATTACCTCAGAGAACAACAACAAATAGAAGTCTCAGGCCTCTCCATCACACAACTGCTCCCTTGAAAAAGAAAATATTATAGGTCGCAGGTCGCAAGTAGAATTAGTTGCAGGTCGTAACGGGGAACAGGTCATCGGTCACGAGAAAGACCAATTCGCAAGTCATAACACCACCTAGGTCGCATGCCATACCAACGGTCGGGAAGCTAAAGGGTCAGGGCCACCCAAAGGTCATTTTGTTCTATAAATATTCCCTCCGGGGACATTGTAATGGACCTTTTTTCCGGACTCCAAAAGGAGAAGAGATAATTGTATTGCATTGAATGCATGTTTCTGAGAATTAATACAAATAAATGTTTTGATTCCACTATTGGACCGGATGAGGATGTATGTGTGATAGCATTAGGAATATTATGTCTTATGTACTTGCTATCTTTTATAACTGACTAGTCTGCATTTTTCTATTCATATATCATTTGTACGTTGAAGCTTTCTGGATGTGTTAATGGTATGTGAATATTTCATCAAGATATGCTTAATGACTTCATTATTAATTTTGCTCCATCTTTCGGAAAACGCTTAAGGAATTGAAGGGTGTTTTAAGCATAGAGAATGGTTTCTTTTGTGGTTAAGCAGCTTTTATGAGCATGACCCTGATGATGTGTTGCTAACAAAATTTCCTTGGGCTACATGCTTTGAACCTCGCTTTGCTACTTATAATGGGTCATTTACAGTAGAACTCATCGACCATTTGTTTCATATCATTTGAATAGCCATGTATCCTCAAGTCTGCAAGGCCAATCTTCTGTTCGAGAAAAGTCATATTCAGCGGTAGTCGGACCTACACCCTGGACATGATCCCTATCACAAACGGTCTAGAGTCTAGTTGGGACTTTATACAGGGGAGATCCCCTACTATTGGTTGGGCACTTTTTCCCATCAACATAACCAAACAAACCAACCAAGGTCTTTCTCATCTAGATAGCCTTACATGCAGCTTGACTTGCTACCATATATTCCTCTTCCACTGAACTGAGTGCCACAGATCGTTATTTCTTTTTGTACTAGTAAACTATTGTTGATCCTATGCTAAAGGTCACTCCTGATGTGCTCTTTCTGTCTGATGGACTACCCACCCAATCTACATCCATGAAGCCATGCAGCTACACTCCCTCTATCTGTCTGTACCATTAGAGGAATTTTGAGGTCTAAAATGGGCCTCCTAAGAAAAATGTACAACCAAAATAAATTTTATTTTAACCAATAGGATTCAAGATGATGATGTCAACCATGGGGGATGATTCACCATTTTTGGAGTAAAAAAATAAAAATATTCAAAAATAATAAAATAATAAAACTATTTTTTCAACTTGTATTTTCAACTTATCTCCCTAAGGGTTTACTAAAATTTCGAGCGGGAGTACTCGTTGGATGAAAAAATTAATTCCCCATCCAAGGAGTACCCATGTTGCATACTTTTTATCGACAGTGCTACACGAAAAATGAGAAATACATGAAAAAACGTTATTGCAATCACGTTTTTCATGTATTTCTTGTTTTTCACGTAGCAGAGTCCATAAAAATTATGAAAAATGGGCACTCCTTGGATGGGGAGTTAAATTTTGCATCCAACGAGTATTCCTGCTCAAAATTTGAGTAAAACCATAGGGAGATAAGTTCAAAATACGAGTTGAAAAGGTTTTTTTTTTCCCCTCTAAAATTTGATGATGTAATCAAATCTTATTTTATTATTTCCACTATTATTTTATAAATTCCTTAGTAGGCCCATTTTATACCTCAAAATTACACTAATGGATAGACCCTACTCTGATGTTCCCCTCAGGTATCTTAGGACATGCTTCCCCGCCTTCCAAAAGAGCTTGGTAGGCTTAACCATAGCTTGACTCAGTTGGTTAACTGCGTAGAAAATGTCCAGTCTTGTGTTCACCAAATACATGAGTGAACCCACTAACTTCCTATAGATAGTAGCATCCAATACCTCTCTAGAAGTAGAATCCTTTTTCCTCCAATTTCCTGGAAGAGGAGTATCCATGGGTTTGGAGCTCTCCATGTCAAACTTACCCAGTATGTCCTTTGAATACTTGCCTTGAGACACAAAAATTTCACCATCCCACTGCCATATTTCCAAACCAAGGAAATAATGAAGGAGTCTCATGTCCTTCATTTTGAACTCCCTTGCAAGCTCCTCCTTGTATGAGTGTATCAATTGCTCATCACTAGTCAAAATTAGATCATCAATATAAAGAATAATAATCAATATCTTACCCTCAACCACAATCTGGTACAGGTTTACATCTGCTTCACTTTTGGTGTAGCCCAGTTCGGTGAAATGTTTTTCTATCCGAGTGTACCAAGCACAGGGTTCTTGCTTCAGCCCATACAGTGATATTTTGAGTTTGCACACATGTGACTCACTATTGAAGATTTCAAAACCTTCAGGGTTCTCTATGTACACCTCTTCCTCAATGATCCCATTGAAAAACGTAGTTTTCACATCCATCTCATGAATGCGCCAACCCATCTGTGATGAGAGTGCAAGGACGGATCTTATGGAAGAGTACCTTGCAACAGGTGCAAAGGTCTCGTCATAATCTATCCCCTCGATCTGTAAGAATCCCCAAGCCACAAATCTGGCCGTGTGTTTCTCCACACTCCCATCAACAGCTTGCTTAACCTTGTAGATCCATCTCGATCCAACCATTCATTTGTCGACCAGTCTTGGGACTATCTCCCATGCACTCTTCTTGAAAATGGAGGCATATTCCTCCACCATTGCATCAGCCCAAGTTGGTTGATGCACTGCTTCCTGAAAGGAAGATGGTTCAGTCACAATACATTTTCTCATAAGAGCCATGTATCTAATAAATCGATTAGGAGATTGTCTCTATTTGCGCTGTGAAGTAGGGGCTCATATAATCTTTGCAGCATTAAGTCTCAATCTATCAGCTTCTGTGGTGTGCCTTCTACCATTTCAAATGGATGGCTCTGCATGAGTTTTTTCCTCCACTCCATGAACCTCCTCATGTGGCTGATCCACAAATTGAGACTCGCCCTTGGGAACCAACAGTTCCTCCTCTACATGCAAGTCTAGCTCCCTCTCAAGGGACAATTGCATGGTTTTCTCCTCATCAAATTTTATATCTCGTCGCACAATAGTCATTTTATAATTTGGAAAATACACACCATAATTATGGGGTGTTTTAGTGTACCCCAGAAAAATCCCAACCTCAGCTGTCAATTCCAGCTTCTTCCTAGCATCCTTGGTCACATGCACATAAATAGATGAGCCAAAAATCTTAAAGTGTGAAACATTAGGTTTCTTACCAGTGAAATCCTCTTCAAGTGTACTCATGCCAAGTACTCTATGAGGACAAAAGTTTTGCACATGTACCATTGTGTTGCATGCTTCCACCCACAAATGCATTGGTAGGCCTTGATCATACAACATTTCTCATGTTTCACCCACAATAGTTCTATTCTCCTTCTGTGCGACCCCATTCTACTGTGGGTTATGAGGCACTATGAGTTCTATTTGAATTACTTCTTTTCCGCAGAAGTTATTGAATTCGTTAGAGATGTATTCTCCACCATTATCGCTCCTAAGAGCCTTCACTTGCTTCCTTGAATATTTCTCCACCAGTGCCTTAAACTCACAGAACTTAGAGAATGTATGATATTTCTTCTGCATGAAGAAGATACAATAGTTACGATAAAATTCATCAACAAATATTACATAGTACTTACATTTTTTTTTCGAAGTAATAGAGAAAGGACCAAACACATCTTTGTGAACTCTCTCAAGGATCCTTGAAGCTCGGTTTTCCTTCTCATGAATGTTTCCTTTACATATTTTCCCATAGTACATCCCTTACATCTATCTGACTATGCAAGTGTACCCCTGGGAATACCAGTAGAAATCTGTTGCATGACTTTCAAGGCTCCATGCTGAAGATTTCCTAATCACATGTGCCATAATTTTCCCTCATCCCATCTCACCACTTGATATGCCTTGCCCATAATTGTTGCATAGCCATCTACCTCCATCTTGTAGAGATTCTTAAGTCGAATCCATATCCTCTTGGCTTGTCCTGTTGTTTTATTTCGTAGGAAACATTTTCCATCACTAAAAACAACATCATGCCTCTATCCTCCAACATTGTGACTGAGACCAAATTTTTCTTTAGACCCGGTACATGCATTATATCTTTCAATTGAAAGGGTTTACCTGAATTCCTCTTGAAGGTAATGGTACCAATCCTGGTAGCACTATACTGCTCGTCATCACCCATTTCAATATGCATCTAGAGATCTTTCTCCTCCAAGTCACTGAAAAGTTCCTTATCTCCCGTCATGTGAAAGGAAGCGCCACTATCCAAATACCACATAGATCCAAATGCATTGGACACCATGCATGCGATTAATTAAAAGTCAATCTAAAACTATGAGGCAAGGGCCTCACCAGCTGCATATCCTCCAGCCTTCTTGTGCTTCTTGTTCTTCTTGTTTTGTGGATAGTTATTAGAAAAATTCCCATGCTCATGACAGTGAAAACACTTCACCTTGGACATGTCGTGCTTCTTGCCATTATTGGACTTGGATTTTGAATGGAATTTATTCCCCTTCCCCTTCCTCTCATTGGCAGCCAAAGCACAATCCTCTTATTCCTCATTCTTAGATTAAGATCCATCTTCGGTGTTCCTTCTGAACTCCTCCTGCACCAAATATGACCATAGTCTTTCCCAATCTGGAAATTTCTCCCTTCCATTGATAGAGTCTTGATAACTTTGCCAACTCTTGGGAATTCATAGGAGAGACAAGCTCACCAAATCATCATCAGTGGCTGTTATTCTAATGCTCCCCAATTCATCCCGACATTGGACAAAATTTTATATATATTTTGTAATGGTGTCTCACTTTTCCATCTTGATCTTCTTGAGTTTATCTTTGAGTGCCAATTTCCTATGGTCACTATTTCTTTGGAATAGATCCATCAAAGCCTTCCACATTGCATATGGCGTGGCTTTCCCATGGAATCTTGAGAAAATGTGGTATCATACTCCCTCCAACAAGATCCTTCTTAATTTTTCCACTTTCTTTTGCCATGCATCAAGATTTGCAGCATCTATCACGGTGGGTTTAGGAACATCATTGTCAATGAATTCCTTCAAGCCATTGTCATTGAGTACTGCATCCATCCTGGTGTTCCAATAAACATAGTTCGAGCTACCCTTGAGTGCATACTCTAACCTCAAGCCATTGAAATCTATTTCGATCTTGAATTAGTTGTAGCACCAAGAAAGTCTTTATGCAAATTCAAATTCTATCTAGTCAAAAACTTAGCTCCTGCTTCACTTCTACAATTTCCTCTGCTCTGATACCATGTAAAAATTATACAACATGCATGTATATCTTGGATTCACCTAATATAAAAATGTACTAAATTTAAATACGGAATCGCTTCTACAAATATTTTGCGGAATTAAAAACACACTCACTAATCACATGAACATGAAGAAGAATCAAATCACACATAACATAGATATTTTCTCGGGGAAATATTACAGCTAAAAACCCCACTATCTCATATTGTATATTCAGCATGGATCATGAAACAATTACATACAAAACTCTTCTCACAAGAGCCCTCCAGTACTCAGCTAATTGTCTCACATTTTCATATGCAAAACTAACCAACACATAGCCAATTCTCAGCCTCTAGACACCCTGCCTTGCTTCCACAATCCCTGATGGAATAGATCGCTAAAATATAGGAATTATTTGCTTCCTTGACTACGCAAGTATCATGGGAACTATAATGGGTGTTTTTTTTCATTTTTGCAATCCAATAATCTTATAATTGATAGTCAACTTCCCTTTCACCTAGAACTCAATTGGGTCTCCACTGGATCTGACATGCATGCAGCTAATAATAGTAAATCCTCAGATGGATGTGACATCACTGATTATGAATTAATTAGTATTTAATTCACTTGATCTCTCACTAGTGTATCTTCACTTACAACTAGCACAACTGAGTTTAGATCACTTAACCGAGTTAAACTAATTACAACTTGCATTAACTAATGCACCACTGCACTTCGAACTCTGTTACAACTAGAATTACTCTGCATGCCTCACCAACTACCTTTAACTCGAAATCCACTAGCTAACAAATTTTATCACTCTCATTTAACTATTTCAAGTTTACATTGAGGATATATTACAGTTTATTTTCCATATTAATTAAGGGATAACAAAAATAGACATGCACCCAAAAATAGCACTGTGGGCCCCACCCTAGTCTGGGTGCTTAATGCAACTAGGCATGGGTGCTGAAATTTTCTTGTTAAATCTCAACATATTTCACATCTCTAAACACCACATCTCAGCTATACACAACCTTCCTTGTTTCTAGGTTCCAAATCTTATAACCTTTTAAACCATCCTTATACCCAATAAAGACACCTTTCAAATTTATTATCAAGCTCGATCCTTTCTTCCTTGGGAACATGTACATATGCATCACATCCAAATACCCTCATATGTGAAAGATATGGTTTCTTACCTATCCATACCTCATGTGGAGTCTTATCTTCCAACGTTGATGAAGGTGATCTATTAACCAAGTAGCATGCAGTCTCCACTCCCTCTTCCCAGAATTCATGTTCTAACCTAGTACCACTGAGCATGCTTCTTGCATTTTCCATTAACGTCATGTTCATTCTTTATGAAACTCCATTTTTCTGAGGTGTGTACGGAATATTATTTTATTGTGCTATACCACAGTTCTTACAGAACTCTTCAAATTCCTTCTGGTAGAATTCTCCTCCATTATTTTTCCTCAACACCTTAATATTCTTCTTTGTCTGGTTTTCCAGTAGAGCCTTAAATTCTTCAAATGTGTCAAAGACTTCAGATTTATTCCTCGAGAAATATATCCATGTATTCCTTGAGAATACATATATGAATGACACATAGTACACAAACTTACCCAGTGATTTAACCGACATAGGTCCAAACACATCACTGTGCACAAGCTCTAATATCTTGTTCGCCCTCTTAGCACCAGAAGGGAAACTCACCCGATTATGCTTCAAATACATAAAATGTTCACATAAATATAAATTCAGAGAGAAATTAGACATACCTTATACCATAAAATTACCATGTAGTATTCGAAGGCCCTTCTCTCCAATATGTCCAAGCTTTTGATGGCATAACATGGTCTTTTCTCCAGAGACCACTAGGCTTTCTGCTCCACTTTCAGGAACCACAGAATTGTTGCACCCATCAATAATAGTGCTACCCAGAAGCTGGTACACAGTTCCAATCTGAAATCCTTACATCAATAACAATGCTCCCTGAACCGTCTTGCAAATATCTTTCACAAACATTGTTTTTACACCTGCATCATCCATCTTGATTACAGAAATAACATTTTTGGCTAATGCAGGAATATGCAGAATGCTAGGAAGTGTTCTAATCCTTCCACCTTGCAGCTCTAGCTTGAATTTTTTTCATTCAACGATTCTATCCTTCCTTCCATACCCTAAGAAGACATCACCAGCATCATACTTCTCATACTCATAGAACCACTCCCTATGGGGAGTGAAGTGAAAGGATGCATCTGAGTCAATCAACCATGCCTCATGGTCTACACCTATATTTGAAGAAGAAGCCAAATACACATCCCCACCTTCATCTGAGGTGGTTTTCACCTCTGCAGAAAAAGCATCATCATATCCCTTTCCTTTCTTGGTAGCTTTAGATCAGGGAAAATTTTAAGAACCCCCCTAAATTTATATATATAATAAATAGGTGAATCCCCATGATACATAGGAAAAATGGAAGGCAATTTTATTAATAATATAATATGAATATAATTTTTTGGCGAATCTCTCACGAGATTATATTATCTTGTAAAATCATGGCGAATCACTAGTACAAATAGAAAATCACTACTACAAAATGATGAATCGTTGTCTAGTGGAGTTCGGGGTGTTGGTTCCAATGAAGATATGGTAGTTGAACCAGGAGTAGAAGGAAGAGAACCACCGAGACCAAGCATGGCACATGGTGACTTGTGAGGGAAGTAGTTCTCATGTAGTTTGGAAAACGTGTTCTTCTAGTTCTGTTAAGCGTAGTGTTGTTGTTCATGCTACTACTAGCACTGATATTGAGGTTGGAGAGGAGTTTGAGGAAGCATGGAAGGTAGCAGTGGTGGAGAATTACAAATAGTACCCCATGATGGGCTCCATTTTTCCCTTTGGTATCTGTGCCTGCAAGATCTTTTGTCCATTGAACCAACAATTAACTGTTCAACCAACAATCAACTTGACTGAGTTGATTAGGTACGAGTCAACTTAGACTAATCTTCAAAACTATGCTTTGCACTATCCCATATTTATCACACTAATGCTACACAACATTGTGCATTTGCACCTAACTCTCAATAATTCTTTTCCAAGAAAAATCTGTAATAAGAAAAATATTTTACTATATTCTAAAAGGTGAAGATGTCGAAATCATGCCACAAAGTGAAAGGAAATAAAATATCTTTCCTCAAACCACCAAGTATATAAAGAAAACAATAATGATTATAATAATAGAACTAGATCTATCGATCTATCGATCTATTCATGATATGAGAACCATAAGCATTCAAGGGACTAATTTCAAACTCAACAAAATCCTCTAAACAAGAAACAAACAAACCACTAAAATTTTCAAAGATATCAAGACTAGACATTAACACAATTTCTTATACTTGAATAAGCCCATTGTTGCTTAGCGTTAGACTTCTTAAATTAGTCCTTTATCATTTAATACTAGGACACTATCTATGTGAAAAGAAATAGGTCCCAAGTTCATCAAATCCGACTTCATTTCCAATCAAAGATCAAAACTAGCTTCGTTTCCAATACCAGTATAAAATCACACATTTTCCAAATATCAATAATTATTTTCCAAGAAAATATAAAACTTGAAACTCAGCAAAATTCCCCAAACACAAGCAACATATATACCATTAAAATTTTCCAAGATGTCAAAGCTAGACATCAAGGTAGTTTAATGTACTTGAATGGGACCATTGATGCTTTGCATTAGTCTTGTTAAATTAGTTATTTATCATTTAATACTAGTCAAACACTATCTATGTGAAAAGAAATAGGTCCCAAAATCATCAAATCTAGCTTCATTTCCTGTCACAAATAAGAAACAAACAATGTAAGGATTAAATATGAAACATCAATCTTAAAATAACACACATGAAAGAAATGTAGTTGCAATGTTACAATGAAAAATACAAAATATAGAACCCATTTTTACCTGAATTTGACATGTAGTAATCTTGCATGATCAACGGAACATGTATACCAAAATAAGAGTCCTAGGGTATTTCAATTTCCCAATTCTCATCTTGGTCATCATTTTCTACACTGTGAACATGATCTTCTCCAGATGTACTGTCATTATGAGCCTCCAAAACATTATGTTCTGTATCAAGTTCATTAGATAAATTTGTTATATTGTTTTCTCCCCTTCTATTACAATCTGATCGCCAAAGCGCTAGTGCTATTTCATATGGAAAATTGTCAACGTCATACTTTGTTACATATAATCTTAAACATGTATCCACCCTCAACTTTGACTTCAAAAATGATAGTGCACTAAACATTCTCTCATCCTCCACTGATCCCAAAATCATGGTTTGACACAAATCTACTAATTTAAAATATTCTGATATGTTTTCTTGCAGGTATTGGCTAGCACTTAAAGTATTCCATAATCTTGGTATAGCACCGTTTTCATTAGGATTCTCCAAAAAAGGGATATTGGTTCCACATTGTTTCAGCAAAGCGTCCACCTTGTTGATACAATTTTGATTAATCTAAAATACCTTCAATCTGTTCTCCATGTATCAAGACTTTCTTGCAAAAGTGGTCTACTAAACATTTTAATCTCTTTTGAAAATCGGCTTTTAAATTTTTTGGACATTGAAAATTGTTCCAATATTGAGGGTATACCACACACATGGCCTCCAGCAATTCATCTCGAGGAAATATTTATCTTATCTCTGATGATAGTGATATTGCAATTTCTATCAAATTGTGTCTCACTGAGATCACAATATTATCAAATTGGTCTCTTGACACGGGGCAATATTTGGTGATTCGTCCCGTCTTACTAATATAATGAAAGGGGACCATATACCCATGCACTGTGATACATAGTATCCCTTTTTCATCAAACGTCAAATTTTTTTTAGTATTTTCTATATTGATGATCTTAGTCCAACTTGTAAACTCTGGACCAGTAAAAGAGTCTGGCATCATATACAAATTATCCAATGCAAGGCATGCTGACTTTCTCGCATTTGTGTATTCGACAATATAAATTGTGCGATTCTGAGACATTTTCACGAGGACATTCATTTCATGTAACATAGGAAGAATTCCAGCCAATGTTAATAATGTTTCTATATCAGTTAGTCGAAAAAGAAGATCTTGAGCTTTATCTACATTGTAGCGATTTTCATACATCAACCCTACCAAAGACTTGAACTCACTAAATAGTTTTTGAGCTGGTCCATTTAATGAGATCCATCTTGTGTCAACATCTTTCAATAGTTTTTTTCCATCCGTAACACCATCTGCAAATTGTTGAAACTCTAAATATCGTTTGGTACTATGAAAAAAGTATGCATGAGTCTCACGTACAAGATATTCAACTTTTGAAACTGATGGAAACTTGCTTACTATTTTAAATGCAAGATTCATCCTATGAGCCATACAATGAATATTAATCATATATGGCGAAGCTGATAGTTGTAGTCTAACACAAATACCATTCCTTTGTCCTTGCATTACCGATGCTCCATTCCGCCTAAGAATACATACTAACTTTTTGTAATCATTATTAAATGGATCCATACCACTTCTCTTCTCAAAAGTCACTACAAGAAAAAAGCACATTGGTGGGCAAAATGGTCACCATAAGCTCAATGGAGGGGAGGGGTCAAAAAGAGCTTCTACACAATTAAAACTCTAACGTTACCAAAGGTATTTCATTGAAAAGTAGTGTTGGTGGTATTATCTGGCAACCGCTAACAATAATAATTTATAGCACTTGAGACCGTCACCATTTATATGAGCAATGGTGACGGACATTACCTCCGCCAACAAAAAATTGAACGCCACCAAAGGCGGCGTCACGGAAAGTAGGTGTTGTGGTGACATTCAAGGTTCCATTACCACAGATTATAGTGACGATGGTGACCGCCACTATTTCGAGGAGCACGGTATCGACAATTGGCCACCAAAAATCAACGCTACCAGTTGTGGCGCTGTCAGTGGCGGTGGGTTACAGGGTGGACATTCAAGGTCCGTCACGAATATTAATTACCACTGATAGGTGACCGGGGCTACGATTTCATATGAACATCAACGATTTTTGTGATGGACCTTTCAGTCGTCACTATTGGCATATATACACGTTCATTGACCGTCACCATAAACGCATTGGTGATAATGTCATTACAAATAATGACTGAGAATAGACAAAATGTTGACCTCACTTATTTCCATATATAAACAATGTATTTGATTTACGGTGATCTTAATCTTAATGGCTACTATTGATGTGTATATATAGGTATGCCTGCTTGACCGTCACTACTTGCTATTTTGTGAGGGTCGAAAAACCACCATAAACTCATTGGTGATCTAAAAGTAGCATCCTACACTAAACCGATTCTCATTATTCCCTATATATGAATAGAATGTGTGCACGATGGAATCTGAACTCACTCAAACTCAAGTTGTGAAAGGTGTGCCTTCCATCGGAAGCTAGGCACTTTTTAAAGAATTGAATCCAGTGTACGTATATAATAGACGGGATTGAAAAGTGGTAAGGATACTATGATATGAATTGCCAAGTTAACTATCTAAAGTCTCATGGTGAGGCCTGTTGATAGAGTAGTGGGAAAAGAGTGAAGCTAGAATTCTAGATTTGCCTTCCTATTCTTAGTATTCAAAAGAAAGTGGTTGATATATAGTATATATATATAGCAGTGAGAGTAGAGTAGAGTATATATATGTTTCAAGTGAATATGAAGTAAGCAGCTTTGTCTTGACTAAAACTATGGAAAATAGAAGCAGAACTAAGTTCTCTAAATGTTGAAGTGTATCAAGAAGACGATGAGTACAGTAAAGGGATTGCATTGGCGGTGAGGAGGTCTGGTGCCATTCATAGGTCAAGGGTCTAAGTCTTTAGTCATAGGCTTGTCATTTGAAGATCTTATACATAATTTCGTGGTTTTCCTCCAAGAGGGAGAGGTTTTGCCTCACTTGTGGAGCCTAACTCTTTGTGTCTTTTTGTATCTTTGGCAGAATTGATCAGATGAAAGCAGAAAGAAGACATAAGTAACTCATATTATCAAGAAGAGAATTTGAATTCATCTCAGTCTCACAAATTCTCAAACATAGATCACCTTGTTTGAAAGTTGAAATATCCTCAAACTCATCCATTACCAAAATACAAAAGACAAATAAAAGTTAGCTCCCAGAGTAGGAAAACCCCTCCCAAAGAAAGACTAAATAAGCCAAGAAAGAGAAGACATAAGTAACTCAAGGGAACCTACAAGTAATATTTGAAGAGAATTGAATTAGTTCCCAAATTCTACAAATTCAAACATGGATCACCTTGTTGAAAGTTGAAACACCAAACCATCCATTTGTTGTTTCAAGGTTTTTCAGGTAGCTTATGAGTTTTCCTTTCGAATGGGAGGGCATCACAAAACATACTTCCTAGTATTATCTTGAGTATAGATAAGACCTTCTCCAACAATAAAGGCTAATAGATCGGAGGCTTAGTTTCCCCAGTTCTGACTGGCTAATCTTTGTAATAAATACATTTGAAGTCATCATGTCACTTGTCTTTGCAAGATGG
The DNA here is from genome assembly GCA_034641835.2 of Pinus albicaulis. NCBI lineage: Eukaryota > Viridiplantae > Streptophyta > Pinopsida > Pinales > Pinaceae > Pinus > Pinus albicaulis. The sequence goes on along the minus strand of CM076570.1, from coordinate 276,554,986 downwards.
CACATATGAGTAATGGTAAGGAACCCTTGCATAACATTTAGTCATTGTCACTTGTCTTTTCTACAGGTAAGATGCATAAGAGTAATGGGTAAGGAAGTATTTCATCGATCATTACATGGGGCTGAAATTACACAAATATCTGGATTCTACAAAGAATTCAATCTCTAGAGCAAGCTTGATTGTCACATTGGCGCAACTACATAAGTAGAACTACAAAAGTTCATATTTCACTATTATTAATTCAATTGCAACTGCTCTTTCTCTTGATAACTCAATTGGTAAATCGTTCTTTCATAGAAGATGTAGATACAAGCCCTTCCAAGGCATCAACCCTAAACACCACACTACTGGCCAAGGAAGGCACATCCCATGGAACCTATGGAATGCCTCCTCTCCAATTCATCCTTGATGACTGGCTGTCCTACTCTATCTTTGGTGAGGAAGTTGTTTTCAACACTCATTGAGGATATATAGAGATGATCAATGTTCAGCTCTCGGCCTAGAAAGATTCATTGGTGTTCTACATCTTTGAGATTGTCATCTTGCTCAGACGCCTTTGGGATATGGCAGTCCTTACAGTTTTGCATTATTCAATCTATGGAAGATTTATGTTTTTCACCATGAGGATAGCCTATTCTATAAGCTATGTTCTCGGTGGAGGGAGTTGGTAATTTCCACGGCTTACAAGATCACCGATCAAAGATGCCCAATGTTTAGATCCCATTGTTTATTTTTATATGCTCTATATTTTGATAAGAGTTTATGATCTCCACTTTTTCTCATCGCTTTGAATACTTCTAAAATATAAGACATGTTTTCCAAAAAAAAGAAAAAGCATTACAAAGTCCATCCTTACCCGTATTACGAATAATTTCATATAGCAAAATTAAAGAAAACTAAGATGGGAAAAGGAGAAGACGTGAACACAATGTATACATTTAATTTAGCATGATAAGTCGTATTCATCTAGATATGGATATTCCATGAATTAACTCAGTTTTTTTCAGATTTTTTCAATAAATTAAACGCGGATACAAAACTTTTGTACGAAGTTTTATCCTAAAGACAATGTTAGGGAGTGTAATGGGAATAAGAAAATAACCTGTACACATGCTCATACTAATAGGTGGAGATTGAAACCCCGTAGACATTCTTATCGATATTTTCCATTCTTGGCATTGTCCATTATTCCAAACCCAACCTAGAATTCCGATAATAGTGACTAGTACAACTTGGTTAGGTATATACTACGTAATCTATGTCAAATAATGGTGACAATACAAAACTTAAAATATGCAAAGTACATGTTTTAAGGTTCATTGTGGGTTCCATGATCCCCATCTCTACATAATGGACAGATTTAATTTAGTGGTGTTCTAAGGAAGAGATAAAATCTCCTTGAGATCTACACCCTCTATCGCTAGATTGCATGCACCCTTCTTAACCAGGACTTCGACTAGGTCAAAATTAGCAAACTACTTAAATGAATTTAAAACTAACACTTGCAAAGTGCATGCACCCTATTTGACATGGAAAGACATGAAAATTGCCGAGAATAGATTGTTAAGAACAGAGGCAACAATCCAATCTATGTAAGATTGATCACTCCTCACAATTCAGGCGTTTACATCATGAATGGAAAGAGGGAGCAGTTCACTGACCCACTATTTCAAATTTCGCAACTTGGTACACTTTGATATCATTCCAGATGACACATGTGCCAAGGAGTACTACATGGCAAATCTCAGATTGAAAGACTATCCAAGGCACATTTTAATACTATCTCTTTACTGGTAAAAATTGTTCCCTCTACCCATCCAAATCTTCCCCCATGAATATCTTGAAATTCCCTTGGCCAAGGACTTAGTCAAGATATTTGCAACCTATCCGAATGTTCTCTAGATCAATTGCCTTCTAAAACATGTTCCCAACAAATGGTACTCCGATTTTAATGTGCTTGGAGCAATCATGGAATATTGGACTATCATAGAGTTCGACAATTTTAATTGTCACAATTGACCCAAGTGGGCTCCGACCATTAGCAGTTAGTGCCGCAATCAATCATAGAAGCCATATATGGCTTTACCAACTAGTAGTGTTGGATTGCAATGTAACGCCCTCTTCTAAACTCAATCGCATCAAACGCCGGCTTCCTGTCAACTGTAAAATCGTTTTTAAACCCAAAATTGAAGTAAAGACGGTAAATACCTTCCTATCACTTGCATCTCCTAAGAAAATAAAATCATTAAATCCATACGTAGACAACTCACCATTCTCCTTTGCATATTTCAAACTCATAATTGCTTTGTACCCGAAAAATATCAAAGAACATGTTTTGCAACTAAATTTACTTGAATATTCTCGGACAATCGGCAGGAACTAGATCAAGGTTCACTATGAAACATGCGATCAAGTTTGATGTTACATCAAGTGTATTCAATAAATTGTCTATACATCAAAGGATCTACCATGAGCCCCAGTTCAAGTCGCCATGTAACCTAGAATTGCATCATTGGGGTGACCATGGATTTACAAACAATCATTTGGAATCTTTCAAGGTCTCAAGTATGTACTTTCCATGCCAAAGGAACCTCACTGGTATTTGGCTACACCTTCCTGACCCAAGAAACAACATATCAAACCACGTTCTTCATATTTAGTCATTCCCTATTCCCATCGGTATGTTTTGAGGTCTGTATTGACTGAAGCTCTACGAAATGAATAAGATCTATATCGGATGCCTTCTCTCTACTTTTCAATTGTTGTTTTTGCTTGCCTTCACAAAAAATTCAAAATTAGAAAATTTATTATGAACACTTGTAAGGAAACCAAATTTGACATTTCAGAAAAGGGAAGGATATTTTCTGATTTAGGTTCACCTTTACCAAGAATAATGACAAAATGTTTGTTCCAAGATCAAGTGCAAATTATTACAATGCTATCCACCATTTTCTTTTAGCCATAGGATTCCCTTGTTGAAACACCAAACCATCCATTTTTGTTGTTTAAGGTTTTTCATGTGCACCTAGATTTTCCTTTGAATGGGAGGGGCATTGCAAAAACATACTTTCCCTAGTATTATCTTGAGTATAGATAAGACCTTCTCCAACAATAAAGGCTAATAGATGTATACTGTTTCCCTGAAATTTAAATCTACACATTACAATACAGAAGTCATGTCACTTGCTGTAAGATGGTAATATGTGCATGGTATGCTCATTGCATGCACAGAGAAGCTCAGGGTCTTTATGTTATGTTACTTCTACCAAGTACCTACAAAGGTCGCAACATACAATGCACACAAGATATAATCTTTTCTAAAAATAAAATGGCAATGCATTGTCTAGAATCGAAACAACAAAACAGCATTTCCTTTCCCCCAATATAATTCACCCTCGTTGTTACAATCGCTAGCCCTAAACCCCATAACCACTACATCAAGGTTTATCTATGCCATACAGAGAATGGACCCTCTCTATTCTTAAAACATGAAAGTTCATTCCGTAGGAAGTGACAAATGTTGACAAAGGCTTTGAAAAATCCTCAGCAAACTGCATATCTCAAAGACCTCCTCTAACACATGCAAAGATAAACGTAAATTGACAAGAGCTAATCTCTCCAACTATCATGTCAAGCCGATCAATTACACATCTTTATGGAAAATTTTTCAAAAACAGGAACCTATGGGAGCAGATGCAAGGGAAACTTTGGAGAGCATAATACTATAGTTAAAGGTAGAAATAGAATATTATTTTTTCAACATAATCGCAAAGAATGAAAAAATCCCAAACTCATAAGAGAGACATCGTAAGGACATCTCCTAATATTCTTCCTATCTTGATTCATTTTCCTAGTACTTTTTGATGTTGAGAATGAATAATATCTAATGGTTTGATATCAAAGTAACAAATCGATGGACGGATAAAATCGCCTCTAGGGAAAAAATCGGAAAAATCGTAGTACCCGTAGAAAAAAATCGTGAAAATCTGGAAAAAATCTACATACAAAAAATATTCTTTTTTCAATTTTTTTAATATCTAGTAAAAGTATCTACAAGATAAAATAAATGCATTGATACATAAATATGAAAAAAATAATATATAAGATGTAATATCATGTCTAGTGCTATAATACACATGCAACCTAACTCGACCAATACTAATCCTAAGTCTCAACCTAACCTCTAAAATATCAACAAAAAATATAATAATGTATCTAACATGAGTCATAATGTTATATACAAAGGAATGCACTAAAATGAATCTATACTACTCATTCTCCACTCTCCTATAGAAAATGTAATGCCTTTCCCAGGATCTTAAGAAGTTGATGTAATGTACTGGACTCTGCTAGGCTCCAGATCCCAAGCACTAGAGCTAAAGAGGTAGACTCACGTCCTCTACCAGCGGTGGGTAGGTGGTGTCACCTCCTCCTCCCATTGCTGTTCTCCTCCTCATGAAACTCATCATTGATTCATCGCTTACTAGAAATGGGATCACTAACAAGAGATACATAAACATCATCTAGCTCAAAGTCTTCATACTTGGATTGCTCAATCTTAAAATGCAAGGAAAAGATTAACATGCTCAATCCAAGGTTTTGAGTGAAGGTACCTTGTTAAGCACACAGATAGGGGAGTTCAACACCAATACCACCAACATCAACAAGTTCAACAATCAATGCCACCAACATCAAGGTTCTGAAGGACTTTATACTCTGATCAAATGCCAATCTCATACCTTTACACATAATAGAATCAAATGGAAACAAATTGCAAATCCTCAAACCATGAAACTCGAAACCATTAAGTCTGGTTGAATTTTGAGTGAACAGTAATCTGTTTCGCATGCGGAAATCCAATGAGAGGTCGAAACTAATTTGTAACATCTCTGAAGTCATTTCATGGTAATGTTAAAAATTTTATGAAAGATGAAAATGGAAAAATAAAGGAAATATCACTTTTACTTACATCTTAATACACATGAACCTAACAAGGGTGTGTCAGAAATGAGAGATGGGCTGCAAAAATGACAAAAAAAATCGATTTTTGAACTTATAGGGTTTCGTTGGAATGTGCCTACGATTTTTGTTCTAAATAATCGCTGATAGAAAATCGCGATTTTATCATGACGATTTTTTCAAAAAATCAAATAGAAAATCACATTAAATCGGTTTCATTGAAAAATCCGTGATTTGAAAAAAATCGCGATAACATCGCGATTTTTGTTACTTTGTTTGATATATACGGCCACAACATCTTAGGTTTAGATCAATTTTATTTTGATCTCCTTTGCATAAAGTGTCGGTTTTGTATCTTATTTAGAGTTATTGATAATTTATGGCTACCGATTAGATCCTTATCTCACAAAAATTATCAAAATTAGTCTATTTAAAGAGAAAAATTCTAGTGACAATTTGTTGTCACTAAGGGGGCTAATATTTGATAATGATAATTGAAAATATTTTCAACACAAACCTATTGACTTTCCATTGCTGAATATTTGATCCCAACCGCATCCCTATCCAACAAGACAATAATAAGAGGGTCCTATAAATGTATGATAAGCAATCTAAAACGGACTGAACTAAAATGTTATACCATAAACAAGTGAGTAGGTGGCCTGATACATACTGCTAATGATAAATTGTTTGGATAAGTATGATAGTTCTCAAGCACGAATGAACTTACAACCTTTTTTGTCGAATATTGACAAGGCTCACACAAATTATCAACGCTTTTAAGGCATTCACCTAAAAATCCGCAAGACAAGAGGGCCTTGTTTAAACTTTTACACAACTAAATATTTCTAGTGTCTTTGCCGCAAATGTGAACCCTTTGTCTTCGCAGTGAGATCACCACCCTGGATACCCAATTTCATTTCAAGGGATTTGGTATCATAAATATACTTATCTTCACACAATGAATGAAGTTCATGCTATTCAAGTCTTCACAAGACTTTATCAGATTCATTTTTAGAGCTATGATTCATAGTGGCAAGTTAAATGTTGTCAACTTCTATTGGAATCTTTATCTTTTGTATTCCAAATACATATTAATTCTACCCAATTTAGTGGTGTACTAAATCAATATTTGTTCTTGCCATTGAATCCTATAAGGCCAATGCTAGAAAGAGCTCTGTGCTTCTGAACCTTCTAGACCTGGTTATTGTGGAAGGTACTAATTTTCCTGGATAGTGACTATGTACAGCTGACTGGTGGTAAATTGCGTGGCTATGGATTTAATGTATTTAGCTTTAAGGACTTTAAGATCAAGAAGGGCACAGCACCGGCATCAAATTTCAAATGACGGCTGGGAATTAGAAAGATATCGTTTTGGATGACCTGGGAGACTTTGTACCAATTCCTGAGATGAGCGTTGAATTTATTGTACAAACTCTAGGCTAGATCTATTATTTTATATGTTTGACCAATATATATCTCTTTCCATCTCATTGATCAAATATCATCCAAGATGATCACAATATGCTTCGGTAGGTGCCTGGACTTGAAGAGCCCCTCATCATTTTATGACATCATCAATGTTTGAGGAGTCTCGGTTAAGAGTCTATCCATCAATTTAGATAAATGAAGTATCAAAACAATTCTTTGCATTCTGTGACTGGTCCTCTGCATTCTTTATAGACGCAGGATATTTTGCCTACCCTAAATTTCCATTTCAGAACAAGTCAGTAAAATTATCAATAAAGTCTTTGCAAGACCACACTTAGCATCATCATAGGCCTTTGAAAAAGCCTCAAGGGTTATCCAGAGCAATAGCAATGGAAAGAAGTTCTCATTAAGCTTAGAAAGTGCTTTGTTTTTCTTTCTTTACAGCTTTGATCACATGGTGTCCTTGATAAGACAAATCTTACAGAAAGTGAATAAATGATTATGAACATAGAGCTTCTTTATGGGTCCACCAGGAAGTTGTCAGCATGAACTCCTTTAAGGCAACAATCCAATCACTTACAAATACAAGGTAAAATCCATCGTAAAACTTGCACCGATCCCCATATCCTTAGTTCAGATTACAGCTTATTCTTTGAGTTGACAATTTCCAGATAAGATGGTTTATATTCACTCTATATGAATTTGAGCTGACCTTTTGCCAAGTCTCCAAGTGTTAGGAACTTAACCTTAAAAACACTGATGGGATCATTGTAGCTACCCAAGACAGTCTTCCCACCTGCAAACTCACACTGACAGCAAAACAGTTATACCTATAAGGAATAATTCACAGTGAGGATGGTCTTTCTTCTCACACTGGTACCACCACTACCTCATTTCATTCACCAAAATATGTGAGCTCTCAGATATTCACATTATTCATGATCTCAAATGGTATCCTTTATATCCGCAACTTATAAACTACATGTAAAAGAAATTCAATCCTAAGGGCAATAACGATGTCAATTTTAGTCCAAATTTGTGCCCGTGAGTTTTTTCAGCAACTTTGAAAGACATTTCTCAATGATCATTTGGAAGAACACACTTACGTGTTTTCATTGAAAGCAATACTCCCTCAATTGTGAGCCATCGCTCATCAAGTGCCACATTTATCTCCTCACAAGAACTTTGACATGGTTAATGACAAAATTTACTAAGAAACATCCTTTCATAAAGATGAAATTGAAGTAAAGAAGGAGGTACAGTCCTAAGAATAGAAGAGCATTAGTGCAACATAAGTAGGAAATAGTTTGACGACTACTCAAACGTGACTTAGATGTCTCCACGTCTGATACCCTACAATGTTTGAGTAAGCCTTAACTTCCTGTTGACACTAGTAAGTACTTAGGTTCTGCCTTGACCAGAATCTGGTTTGATTCATTGATTTCTTTTCTACGAGAACGGTATCCTGAACAACATTTCGCATGCATTAATCACTATAGGATGTTTTTTATGGTTTTGAGGACTATTCATCTTCATCAAACTTCATATCCTTGCTCAACAATGTCTTAAGTTGCACTTTAATTTAGATCATGTAGGCCTGATGTCTACCTATCCAACAAAGACTACTTTTATGTTCAAGTGGTTCAATACAGTGCTTTTCATCATGAATATATGAATATAAATTGACAGTAAAAATAAAACAAAAATGTAATACTGGTGGCTTCTCATACAAAAAGATTTATTTGGTGTTTTGTCCTTCAAGATCCTTGTGAGGACATTGGTTCAAGATATAGACACTGTGTTGTAAGTTTTGGCTTGTTGAGATAAAATCCATGAACTGATCATGGTTTTAGCTACCTCAATGATGATTTGTTACTTCCACAAGCACATTCTGTACCCTTGATCCTTGTTTCCCCGCAAAGGTATCAAATTCCTGAAAGGTTATATCACTTAGACTGTCACATTCCCTAACTCTGAGGTTTAATGTAGAAACTCAAGACAGTAGCAACAAAATAAGTATGTCAAGCAATTTGATTGGGAAAATACTTGCGTATATGCAAGTTCATTAGGATAAGCATATTAATTCTTTTTTGCGATAATGAGGGAGTTACCAAGATGGAAATGAAGAAAGTTGGAATATATTCCTGATCGAGGCACTTATAATACCGTGATTGGGGCTTATGGCAGGTGTGGATCAGTTAAGCTAGCTCTAAAAACATATAGCCAAATGCTAAAAGCAGGATTTTGTCCTAATCTCTCTACTTACAATGCTCTCTTGAATGCATTAGCTAGGAAAGGGCAGTGGAAGGAAGCAGAGGCTGTTTTAGCAGATATGAAGGATGGAGGTTATAAACCAAATGAAAATGCTTATGCATCCCTGTTGCATGTTTATGGAAATGGTAATTGTATAGTGCAGTTGAAGGCCCTTGCAGAAGATATATATTTGGAAGTCATTTATCCCAGTTGGATACTCCTGAAAGCACTCGTGCTTGTATTTAGCAAGTGTAATTTCTTACAGGAGACGGAAAATGCCTTTACGGAGTTGAAAAGACGGGGTTTTTCCCCAGACTTGGTTACCTACAATACCATGATTGGCATCTATGGAAAGCATGGGTGCATTGATCAAGCCCTTGACATGTTAAACAGCATGAAACAAAACGGGTGGAAACTAGATTTATTTACATACAACTCCTTGATAAGCATGTATAGTAGAGAAGGCAACTGCAGGAAATCAGAAGCTATACTAAGAGATATGGAAGTGGTTGGCGAGAAGCCGAATATCATGTCATACAGCATTGTCATCAAAGCATACAGCAAACAGGGTCTTATGCAGGATGCTTGAAGGATTTTATCAGAAATGATGGATTCAGGAATAAGTCCTTCCATTGTCACCTACAATGCCTTTGTTGCAGGTTATTCAAACCTTGCAATGTTTGAGGAGGCTAAGAATGTCATCAACTATATGAAGAAACATGGTTGCATGCCTAATGAGTGCACCTATAATATCATTGTAGATAGTTATTGTAAGCTAGGCAGATTCCAAGCAGCATCTGATTTTATTAACAAAACTATAGAAACTGATAACATTTTTGACCACAAAAAAATGCGTAGACTTTATAAACGCATAACAGAGTGTTGAAAAACAGATTTCTCTGAATCGCTCTCTTCTTTCCTGCATTGAGAGCCACTTGTGGATAACTGCATTTTTTGGAGCTTCAAATGTTGTTATTTGACAAGAAGGATTGTGAACCTTAGCAGTGCATGTCTGAATTCCACCAAATGTCTATATATATCTTTATGCCTGCTTATGCCCATTTTTCGAGAAGTTTATAAACATAGAGAATTGTCTGCAATGTTTACTTCATTTACATATATTCATGTATCACTATGGACATGGTGATCAGAAGATATCATGCTCGACCTTGGCCTTTATTACAAAAGGTTTTCAGTTCTATCTGCTTTGCACTCAATCTTTGCTGCTATGATTGCACTGTAGTTTACCAGAAATGTTAGTTGATTCAAAGCATTCTGGTTGGATTGTCAGTACTCTTCTTGCATCGTGTCTTACACTAGAGGTATAGAATAATCCATCTTTTACACTCTTGGCTACCATTTTTTTGTGTAAATTTTGGCTTTGTATTAATGTAGAGTGATAGGATACATTCCATGGGATGAAGCAGCTGGCCTACCTACAGGAAAACCAGACCAGGCATACATCCGAATTAACTTTAAATTGTCTACAATCAGCCTAAAAAGGCTATCCATTATGAAGAAAGAAACCATTGCATTCTCCACTCTCCAATTTATGGTGTAGCACCTAACCGGCCGGTTAGGAACGGAACCGGCCGGTTTATGCATAAACTGGCCGGTTCCGTTACTAACCGGCCGGTTAGGTCTGGTTTTTCTGAAAAATGGGCAAAATGCCCTAGGTAGCCGGGTTGCCTAGCCGGTTTCGACCGGTGGGCTATCTAACCGGCCGGTTTGGCCGGTTACCGGTTCAAACCCGCCGGTTTTTAAAACTATGGTGCAGAGTGTTGCCCTTGGAGATGATGAGGCAAAGAGAAGGGGAGTTCAGAAGGCTATACTTGAGAGAAAAGGACCATCCTCATTTACTTATGCTGTAGAGATGACATCAAGGACCGAATGTCGTATTCATCACAGCTTAGAAGCAACTGTAGATGCCATATTAACAAGTGCTCTATAAAATTTTTCATATCCATCCCAGGGGATAAATATGCTGGATGATACTGTATGCAATGTCAATTCAAAAACAAAAATAATTAATCAAGTATCTATCTTGGCCTGTTCAAACTTCATATAAAATTTCCATTATATGTTATGAATAGGAAAATCTCCATCATTTGAGGTCCGCCAGATGGTTATGAAGGTAGTGACAGATGGAAGTCCTGCCACAACAGAACCAGGCATTGGAAGCCATTTTAGGAGCACTTTGACATGTTTAGAGTCCGATGGTGTTTTTGAGGCTCGTAATGAGAGTGGTGATGATGATCTTTTTGGGTTGAAAGGTAGTTATGAGCAATTTCGGAAGGATGATGATTCACCACTTATTTTATATACTTATAAAAGATCATGGAGGCTGCTCTGGAGCAAGTAGTGAAGTAATGGTCCTAGAGAAAGCAGTTAAATTCACAAATGACATTGGAGCAGCTGATGCAATTCTTGCGTTACATTCTAAGCTCAAGGAGAATTCATGGATTCGAGGAGTGGCTAAATATCAGCGTCTACCCATATTTGTGATGAAGACAAACATAATGGCAGAGATGGTAAGGGTCATGCGTACTATTCTTGGTTTGGAGACTCTTGGTGCAAGTTATTTTAATTCATTCAAAAAGCTTAAGAATGATATTGAGATATCAGATGGAGCAGCCAAGAAAAGATCTTCTCGAGAAGAGATTGATGCTTTAGAAGAGGCCAGACTTGCTATTGAGTATATTGTGATCCCAGGAGGGCAGCCAGTTGAACTTCTTCCAAGATGTGCTGACATTATTGCTCGTCAAATAAAGCTGGTGGAGAGCTATCAATTAGTAACAGAGAAATCAAGGAGATAGCGAGAGTGCCAGCCGATGACTACCCATGTTTCAGAGATATGACATTGCAAAACATTGAATCAGCGAAAAAAAAACAATGAAATAGTAATCCTCAGTAAAGATTCTATTGAGCATATACATAGAGGCAGTGAAGATTCTCAAATGATTGAGCTGGTGGTTCCATGTTATAAATATGAAAACAAGTCTTTTCCCCACACTATATCAACATCGACAAGTGTGTCTAAAAGCAATATAAACAATGAAATGGCTGAATGTTTTGTCAATTCAAAATCTATTATTACAAATGAGCAGAGATCTCCTGAAGTGGAGGAAGATAATCCCAAGATGAACCTGATGCAAGTAAGGCTATGCATATTGGTGTTCCGACAGAGGATGGTCTGGTAGAAGGAGATTTAAGAGCTAAGAACTATAACACTATGGCAGTGGAGCTTCTGCCGATATTATGCTAAACCTCACGCACGTTTGACTTATGAAGGATAACCGTTGGTTTAGATTGACAGTTCAAGTTGATTTCGAACCCCCTCAGTGTTTCGAATTTTAGTGGAGGAGGGGGGGTTCGAAATGGGTACTTTTCAAACTCAGCCATTAACCACGTGGAAAGCGAAGGATATGTTCGTACCCCCCCCCCCCAATCACAATATGTCTTACCATCTGCTGGGCCCTCCGAAATCCAGTTTCGGGTTTTCGTAAAACAAACGCTCAAAGTCTATACTTGGAACGAATTTTTGTTGCTAGGTAAGGAAAGGAGGTTTGAACAATCATTACCCAAAAAGAGGGATATCTGCACGATAATGTACACTAATGGCACAACTGGTGAACCTAAAGGCATATTGATCACAAATGAAAACATTGTTTCTATGGTGACCGAAATTGCTTATTTTCTTAAATGTCAGAATGAAGAGCTCGTAGAGAAGGATGTTTATTTCTCGTTTCTTCCTCTAGCACATATATTTTATCGGGTGACAGAGGAATTTTTCATATCAAAAAGTGCTTCAATAGGCTTCTGGCGCGGGGATGTGAAGCTTTTGGTGGAGGATAAAGCAGAACTAAAACCAATTGTCTTATGTGGTGTCCCACATGTTTTTTTGATCGCATATATTCAGGTTTAAACCAGAAGATCATCGTTGGAGGATTTCTAAATAGAAAGGTGTTTGAATTTGCATACAAATACAAGCTTAATAATATGCGCAAAGGGTTGAAACATGAAAAAGCATCTCCACTTTTGATCAAGTTGTCTTTAGCAAGATTAAACAAGGTCTGGGAGAACATGTCCGTGTAATGTCATCAAGAGCAGCTCCACTTGCAAGACATGTGGAAGAGTTTCTACGAGTAGTGACATGTTTCCATGTTGTACAGGACTATGGTTTGACAGAAACTTTTGCGGGAAGTTTTCTTTTTCTTCCAAATGTTATTTCAACGATCGGGAGTGTTGGTCCACCTGTTCTGAATATTGATGTCTGTTTTGAGTCTATCCCTGAAATGGGATATGATGCACTTTCAGAAGTTTAAGCTTTCACAAGGAGAATACGTTGTAGTGGAAAATCTGGAGAATGTGTATGGCCAGTGTTTTGCTATTGATTCGGTTTGGATGTTGTTGAGTTCATCATTTGTCATGCAGAGGTCTTAATTGCCTTGTCCAAGAGGCAAAGCTTCCTGTGATTATGAAATGCTTTCAGCTATTAGCTGAGCATGAAAATGCCGTGAGGAAGGCTACAGAGGAGCGGAAAAGGCGTTCCGATTATAAACCCATACTTGAGCAGGATGGCCTTATATGGCAACGTTCTTCCTATCAGGGGACAAATAGGGAGAAAACAAGAGAAGAATCATTAGTTGAAGTAAGAGATTACAAGCAGCAACAAATGTCATACCGTGGAAAAAAGGCCAAGCGAACTCCAACACAGGTGTTACATGATATAATTGAGGGCCACATGGAGGAAATTATGATAGCAAGAGGAATTGGTTGTTTTGTAAAGGGTATATTTGAGATACCACAGAAGGCAACACAATCTCTTCCTTCAGACAGTGTAACTGAGTGTAAACAGCAATGTGAAGCCATCAATTCAACCTTTCCTAACAAGGGTGAAGGATTCTTTGTGTCTAGCTATCAAAGGATGCAAAGTGTCATGCGACTAAAGTTTCTATAGGAAGCAATGTTTCATCTTCTGTGATAAATAGGATCGATGCTATGCTTCAAAAGCTAGGAAAAGAAATTGACGATGTAGATGCAAAAATTGGTGACCGATGGCAAATATTGGACAGAGATATTCAAGGGTACACATGGTAGCCAGCGCCGCATTAGAACTAATGATTCAGGAAAGGCGGCATGAATGGCAGAGCCAGATGTCAAAGCCACCCAACGTTGCCTCTTTGTGACCACCTCGACCACTTTCAGCATACCTTTTTTTATTTACGAAGAGCTGCCAAAGTTAATGTTACAGTCAATTTTGCCAAAGATATTTTTTGTTCAAGGCCTTGCATGGCCACAGTTGCCAAATTCTAATTAAATTGTAGTTAATGAAGATTGCCGAAGTAGATTAGGGCAACCAGCATAGTTGCAGTTAAATACTACTTGTATTTTCATTATCAAGGGTTGGACCTTGTTAGACTCTGCATTGTAAAGATCATTGTATTGGAGCACTGTAGTTTTTTCTAGGGCATCAATAATAAGAGACCGTTCACAGGATTCTTGAGCTATGTTAATGGTGATATCCATTATGAAGAAAGAAACCATTGCATTCTCCACTCTCCAATCCATGGTGTAGCACCTAATCGGCCGGTTAGGAACGGAACCGACCGGTTTATGCATAAACTGGCCGGTTCCGTTACTAACTGGCCAGTTAGGTCCGATTTTTCTGAAAAATGGGCGAAATGCCCTAGGTAGCCGGGTTGCCTGGCCGGTTTGGCCGGTTACCGGTTCAAACCGGCCGGTTTTTAAAACTATGGTGCAGAGTGTTGCCCTTGGAGATGATGAGGCAAAGAGAAGGGGAGTTCAGAAGGCTATACTTGAGAGAAAAGGACCATCCTCATTTACTTATGCCGTAGAGATGACATCAAGGACCGAATGTCGTATTCATCACAGCTTAGAAGCAACTGTGGATGCCATATTAGCAGGTGCTCTATAAAGTTTTTCATATCCATCCCAGGGGATAAATATGCTAGATGATACTGTATGCAATGTCAATTCAAAAACAAAAATAATTAATCAAGTATCTATCTTGGCCTGTTCAAACTTCATATAAAATTTCCATTATATGTTGTGAATAGGAAAATCTCCATCATTTGAGGTTCGCCAGATGGTTATGAAGGTAGTGACAGATGGAAGTCCTGCCACAACAGAACTAGGCATTGGAAGCCATTTTAGGAGCACTTTGACATGTTTAGAGTCCGATGGTGTTTTTGAGGCTGGTAATGAGAGTGGTGATGATGATCTTTTTGGGTTGAAAGGTAGTTATGAGCAATTTCGGAAGGATGATGATTCACCACTTATTTTATATACTTATAAAAGATCATGGAGGTTGATCTGGAGCAAGTAGTGAAGTAATGGGCCTAGAGAAAGCAGTTAAATTCACAAATGACATTGGAGCAGCTGATGCAATTCTTGCTTTACATTCTAAGCTCAAGGAGAATTCATGGATTCAAGGAGTGGCTAAATATCAGCGTCTACCCATATTTGTGATGAAGACAAACATAATGGCGGAGATGGTAAGGGTCATGCATACTATTCTTGGTTTGGAGACTCTTGGTGCAAGTTATTTTAATTCATTCAAAAAGCTTAAGAATGATATTGAGATATCGGATGGAGCAGCCAAGAAAATATCTTCCCGAGAAGAGCTTGATGCTTTAGAAGAGGCCAGACTTGCTATTGAATATATTGTGATCCCAGGAGGGAAACTAGTTGAACTTCTTCCAAGATGTGCTGACATGATTGCTCGTCAAATAAAGCTGGTGGAGAGCTATCAATTAGTAACAGAGAAATCAGGGAGATAGCGAGAATGACAGCCGATGACTACCCATGTTTCAGAGATATGACATTGCAAAACATTGAATCAACGAAAAAAAAAACAATGAAATAGTAAGCCTCAATAAAGATTCTATTGAGCATATACATAGAGGCAGTGAAGATTCTCAAATGATTGAGCTGGTGGTTCCATGTTATAAATATGAAAACAAGTCTTTTCCCCACACTATATCAACAGCAACAAGTGTGTCTAAAAGCAATATAAACAATGAAATGGCTGAATGTTTTGTCAATTCAAAATCTATTATTACAAATGAGCAGAGATCTCCTGAAGTGGAGGAAGATAATCCCAAGATGAACCTGATGCAAGTAAGGCTATGCATATTGGTGTTCCGACAGAGGATGGTCTAGTAGAAGGAGATTTAAGAGCTAAGAACTATAACACTATGGAAGTGGAGCTATCTCCTGAAGTTTCATAGCTCTATCTGTCCAACAACATAATCAATCAAAACAAACAACCCTCATAATTTCTATAACTAGCTTAATATCAGCCTTTATAACCATCAAGCTAAATCATAAAAACAGAGAGAGCCCTCTCTGAGTCTAGGAAGGATAGGTCCTGGACTCCAAAGCGGTTTGATGTTGTCCTCTGTCGTTTATTCTTACCAATCTTATAAATTACACGGCCACAACAGGTGGCACTAATGTTGCAGGCTAGCCAATCAAGATAGTCCTAGTCAACTTCTATGTCTATAGGGAATAGAAGCTTGGTCTCCAGCATGGAAATTGGTCCAACTTACCACTAGACCAAGCCCTATGTAGGATAAATATTGATGGTGAGAAATCACCAGAGGGAGCCACTGATGTTGGAAACTAGTCAATGGAGATAAACTTGGTCACTTTTGTGCCAAATAGGAATAAAACATTAGTCCCTAGCATGGTATGTGTTCTTAAATTACACCAGAACAAGCCTAATCAACTCATATTTTTATTAGTAAGAATGATAGAGATGTGATTATGAAGGATGGTCTGGCTTTAATATCTTCTCTAGGTTGTTATTTTATTTTTGGTCAAAAGCAGGGGAAACACTTCCCCACTATAACATGGGGAAGAGCACTGTCAAACACAGTGGAACATTGGCTAAGTTGCCGCATTTGAGGGGTTTCTATGCCCATATAAAATCCATTTGGACTTGAATTTTGTATTTTTCTCTTGGCCTCATCATGGGCCCTTAGTAACACAATGGAGTGCACTTGTCAGGGTTTGAACCCAAGTCATCATATGCACTCCCCCTTATTGGTAGATCATTTTTTCTTGCAACTCATGTTGATGGCCAGAAGCCCTCTTAAGGGTGCCACTAACGTTGCAGGCTAGCCAATCAAGATAGTCCTAGTAAACTTCTATGCCTATAGGGAATAGAAGTTTGGTCTCCAGCATCGAACTTGGTCCAACTTACCACTAGACCAAGCCTTATGTTGGCTAAATGTTGACGGTGAGAAATCACCAGAGGGAACCACTCATGTTGGAAGCTAGCAATGGGGATAAACCTAGTCACTTTTGTGCCAAATAAGAATAAAACATTAGTCCCTAGCATGGTAGATGTTCTTATTGCACTAGTACAAGCCTAATCGACTCGTATTTTTATTAGTAGGAATGATAGAGATGTAATTTTTGAGAGTCTGGCTTTAATCTCTTGAAGAATGTTCTTGTTGATTTCCCTGTATGTGTGAGATTTTCTAAACTGGCTCCTTAAATTTTGATGACTAGAAACACTAAAGGATATATGTAATTCCCGGGAATCTTGTTAAGCTTTAAGTGAGAATGTTAGCAGCTAGCTATTATTTCTTGTTTTGTATCAATAGTGAATTGAAGGAATTTGGACGCTAGGAAATTGGACTTCACCTATTGATTTTGGAAATGCACCACTCAGGTACACAAGATGTTATGGATTCTATAACTTTTTTGTAAACTTCCAAATTAAGAATTTGGAATAAGCTAAGCAAGAATCAAGATGATAAGAGGAAGGAAAATTCAACTGGGTTCTGGCACATGTAGAAATGAAGAAATCATGTCTGGAATATGAGCAGTGTACCTTGTCTTGTTTTTATGATTAACCTCCATATTATCATCTAGAAGATCAATGGAAGAAGGAAGGAATCAAAGAATAGATGCAAGGTAACAAGGTTTTTTTTGGATATTTGTGTAATAAAGGGAAAATGGGCACTTAAAAGGCAGCCTTGTGCTCTCAAGGAAATGAACTGTTAAGAGCAGATAAACAATCCAGGTTGGAAAGAGCAAATAAACAATAAAGACACAGTTAAATCTTTGCTCCATAAATCATACTGCAATAGCTAAAAGTCTAAGGATGGTTGGACAAAATTCTCATTGTAGCATCTTCTTGGCATTGAGAAGCAAGGACTGTAAGAAGGTTCTTGTACAATAATTTCTTATAATTTGCGAATACCATTGCCGAAACTGCATCTGACTTTCATGTGTGTCAGGGAAGAGTTCAGAAATTTGCTTCCTTATGCAGTTAGAGAGGAAAATGCTAAGGCTTGCTAAAATCAGCGATATGCCCGCTGCACAGTGGGAAACTAGATAGAGACAGTTACTATTTAACTTTCAAGAACTTATGCTTGACTAGCTGAAAAGTATTGGATTTTTTTTCACATGACCTTGAGTACAAAGTCTCATAATCAATTGGATGAAAAATCAAGTCTATCTTTCAAATGTTTGAACCAGGACTAAATAAGAGAAATAATTCCAGTCTATAGAAAGGTAGCACAGTAACAACATACTTGAATTTTAGGGGTGCTTCAAACAATCTCGTCCTGAAGATAGGATTCCAGGTTGTTTGCAGTTTTTAATTGGTGAAGTTGGCTCTAATTTTGGAACTTTGTCGGCTCTTCTACAGGTATCACTTTGCACCAATTCTTCGCCAGATCTTTTTCTTGGACTCACTAAAGGAGTTTCATTTTACGCATCCTTTGTATGATTAAACCTTCAATAGAACATTGGTTTGCCATACAAACTTTCTTAAAGAGAAACTGGCAACTCGGAGAAGGTTACAAGACCTCCTTCTATAATGGACAGAGGTGACCCCAGAATGTGGCAACAATTTTCCACTTCAGCTGTTGTAAAAGAAAACAAAGAGCTTCTCTCTGTAACTTCTAAGGCCTACTTGGATGGCCTATTCTGGCCAAAACAACAAAAAGGTACCTCTATGTTGTTATCTTGTGAAGGATAACGTTTCCCTCCATTACTAACTTTTTCTATAGTCACTGCTTCTTGATCCATTAGTTTTGACTTATCCATACACTAAAGAGCATTAAAGATTGTATTCTATTACACAAAGATGATCTGAAAAGGAAAACCTGTTAAAGCATAATATTTCAGTTGATGTATCAAATTCTTGGTTGCATACAAACAGAAACTGTTTGTTCCATACAAATAGAAACCACTTGAAGATATCTATGAACCACCTGAACATCAAAAATGTTCAGTCTCGTAACTCTTAAGTAAATCTGTAAAGAATGTGACATTAGCCTTCTTGGCTTAGTGAAAGCCCTAATGTTCTATCCTATTTGACAGTCTTAAAAATCTCACAAAAACCTGTAAAGATTTTGGCATTCTGTACGCCCAGTCTCTAAAAGCCCTAACTTTCTATCATCCTCTGTGTAGTTTTAATAGAATACCGTCAAATACCAGAATAATGAATGTCCATTCTCCCAAAAATTTGAAATGTGCAGAACAGAAAGAGAAATCATTCAATCAAATTACTCGAAATGTATCAGAATCCCCATCCTTTAACTCAATGAATTTATTCGCAAACTCTGTCGTTTTTTTAAACAAATTTTTGAGCACAACCTCCTCTAGTCCATTTATAGAGAGCCTTAGCTTATGAGATATTGTCTATAAGCCAAAATAGGGTTAAACTTTTCCATTGAAAGCTTAGAATAGTTGAAACTGAAATAACAGTGTTTTGAGCAAGACCTATTTCGACAAATTTAGTTCAGAGTAGAATACACTGGCTTGTTTAATGAATTTTCTCCAAGAAAAAGCATACAGGATTCGTGACAGCCACAAAAAAAATTATGGGATTTTGCAATTTAAGCATTCTCTTGCAGAAAAATACCTTTTCTGAACTCGTTTTGACGGTGAAGAAACGCAAATGATCTGTTGGAAATCGTTCATGAAGAGAACTGGGGTCTCGGGGAGTTTCTAACTTCGAAATTGCATCTAGCCCTTCCTTTTCCAGATTTAGTTTTGTATGCCCGGAATCTGGCTCTACAATAGGTAGCGCTCGGTGATAATAGGAGTCTTCGCCTCCGTGCTGTGAAAGAGTGGACGAGCATCCCATCCAACATGTAGATGATAATAATAGCAGCAATAACCATACATGGTGACGCCCAAATGCCATTCTGCTTCTTCCGCTGCTGTCTCGTCTGTCTACAATCCTAACTCAATTTCAAACCCACAAACGCACTCGGGTCTCTCTGAGATCTAGCCTGCTAACTAGCTCCCGGGTCACGTTATCCACACAAATGCTCTAGGTCACATGAGATTTCATGAACCACATGAAGAGCTTCGCGCCCTCCCAAGATTATGCCAGAGCAATTGCATACCGGTATTGTACAAAAGTGCTCGTTTCAGCTCGTGAGCTCGTTTCAGGGCAGGAAGAGGGATAATGCAATAGCGGCAAAATGAGGCGCCATATATTTGTATTTTCGTATTTGAGTCAAATGATTTAATTTTTAATTTGGAAAAATAAATGGAACAAGAGGGTGGGATAATTATAATGGCTTATGTCATTTCTTTAAGTCACATTGAATCAATATACATTAAGATTTTGTATAATTTAATTATAAATTAAGTAATTATTCATTATTAAGTTGGAGTTTTATATAAATTATTTATTTATTAATGTTAATTTGTAGTTTTTAATAATATATTTATGTCAAAGAAAATTATTTAAATTAATGTTTTATCAAATTTTTTGTTAATTTTTCTATATTATATTCTAATTTACTTTAAACTTGTTTTAAATATGCTTTCACCTTCATGTATGGAAGTTATTTATTTGTATATTTAAAGTTTTGTTGTAATTTTTTTCTTGAAAAAATGACTATTGTGATTGTGATGGTGAGAAAGTATTCTATAAATAGCGTTAAGGGTTATTTAGAATAAATAGGAGATTATTTCTCTTTATCTAAGACTAATCTTTGAGAGAATGGATATACATTCCCTAATCATCACATAAACAATAGGTTAATCTTGCATTTATTGCTTTCTCTCCATGGAGGTTCGCTACACAAAGGGAATACCTCCTCCTATGTGAATTTGATTGTCTCCATCTCTTAAAGGATTTTCAAACATTAATAATTAAATCTTCATTACTTTAAAGATGTAGTCTTGTCGAATATACCAAAAACATAGTAGGATTCTTTCGTTGTGGACAAAATCAAGTACATGTGTGAGGGAAGTATTCCTCTATGGATGGTTAACAAGTTCATCAATAACTACAAGCAAATGCTTCAATCTATATATTTAATGAGCTTCAGTCATCATCTAAAGAGTTCAAGAATCAAATAAATTCCAACCTAAGTTCTAAGTATATGGTAAGCTTGTACTTAGAGGTTCTATTATTGTAAAATTTGACAACTATGGAAGTTGTGGCAAGGTATTGGAGGAGGGACTGTCATTTTGGGGTAGAGCTAACCTCTTTTTAAATGATAGTTTCTAAAATTGAGTCCATCTTCAATGTATGTACGTTGTCTAGCTTTGAGTTTGGTTTCCCTTTCATCCTAGAGATCAGAGAAAGACATGCAATGTATTATGGATTTCTTAGGGTTTTCAGAAGATTCAGAAGTTATGAATTTCTCCGAATTGTTTTTTCTTGTCCTTCATCTCAAGTGCCATTGGCAGGAACATAATTTTCTTGTCCTTCATCTCAAGTCCAAGGTAGGTGTTAGCGCTCAAATCTACCTTAGGCTGAAATAAGGTAAAACTCAAGGCTACATCAAACCACGCTCAGCCTCGTAGCTAGCCCTACGAGGACAGGAGAGGGCTCTTCCAGGTCTATCTCGGCAAAAGGTTTTCAGAGGGGCTAAGATGACTTATAATGAACAATGAATATTGATTTTAGGCTAGTAAAGAGATAGGAAAGTTTGATTTTGATTTTTTTGGGTTTTTGATAAATGGATGAATTTTCTGGGCAGTGTGGGATCAAGAACATCGTGAGCAAAGATTTAATCAAAGGCACAGATTATTCCATAAGGCGAGGTAGGAGTGAAGTTTAACAATTAATTTGAAATTAAATGGAATGTAAAGATTGCTTAAGAAAGCTGAAAATGGCATTTAACAATGAATCCCTTTCAGACAGAAGAAAATACACAAATCCTGAACGCTCCTTCAAGGCAGAGCAAATAAATTGGATTCTACCTATCTTACTGCAAAAGCATCCAGTGAATTGATTATGAATGAAATGTAAACATTACGAGATTACATATGAAACAGTAGAAGAAACATATGCTAAACTTTACGCCACAAGAATCTGATGAAACAGAGCTGCACCACTTAATTACTCCTCTGTCAAACTGTACAATGATAGTGTTGGGTTATTTCCTCCCACAGCTTTTTAGAACTCTCCTCTACAATTGATTTACAATACAATAAATAAAACCCAACTCTGAAAAAACCAATCGATCAAAATAAGGGATTTGTTTTATCATCATTAAACAAACAAGACTAAAAGCCAATCCGCTCTTCTGAAGATAGAATAGCGCTCCTTTTTCTACTTGAATCTGCTTGATGACCGATGAATAGGCAACATCTGGAACTTAGACCATTTGAATTAGGAAATCTGGAGTCATAAATAGGAAATCGAATCCTATTCTTCTGCTGTAGTTGATATCTTTGTTTAATTTTAGCTTTGCAGTTGTTGAATTTCACCAACAGCCTTCAATCCAGCAAACAGCATCGACTTTGGCCAATAAAAAAAAAAAAAAAAAAACCTCCTCTACATCCTCTTTGTTGCAAAGATTCCCCATAAAAAGTGAAGATTTTGGCCAAATTGCTGATCAACTAAATCCCTCACTATGTTCACTGTCTTAGCTTTAGGTGGTTCCTTCCATTTTTCACAGCTGCAGTTTCATTCAATTTAGAAAGCTCACTATGATTAGGAAACAACGATGTCACCTCTACATTTGTCCCACATGTTGTAAATCTTGATGTTTCATAAATTTTCCTCAGCATGGCACCACCAAATGAATGTCCACACCGAGCAACAAGAGCATCCTCCAGATAAGCACCAAACAATGGATCTGAAAAAACACTCCGTAATGATGGCACGACTCCTATTTTCCAAAGTGCTGTCTGAACCATTGCTCATTCTAGTCTCTTCAGCTGTCAAATCATCCATAAACTGGCTCACAGTGATTGGCACATAGCTCTGGGGTATAACATGGCCGGCTTCTACTATTGGAGAACAATTTAATATTGCATTGTTTTGCAGCATAAGCCTAAAAGCCAACGACGTCCTTCCACCCATCCCAGCACCTGAAGATAAATCAGGAATTACTCGAAATGAAGTAGCATGACGAAGACCAGCAGTGGCATGGCCAAGTGCCCTACCTGTTAACAACAAAATATCCCCAGGACCAAATCCATTATCTGCGAGATACCAACGACCATTTGGATCACAAACCTGAAGACCAGGGCTGTCAGAAGCAATGAGAATTAACAATCTTTTCTCCATCTCGTAAGGCATGCTTGATTTGGAGCTTCCAAGCAGAGTTTTAGCATTTTGTGCAGCAGGAGGAGAATATGTTGCAACCAAGACTGATGACGACACCTTATTTGCTGGTAGAGGCAAGTCATCAAGCAATGAATTGAACACATTGCAGGCAAATGAAGTAACTTGGCATGGATCTGAGCGAAGGAGAGAAATTTTCTGGCCCTGAGATTATAAGCGTAGCGCGCTTACCCAGTGCGCTGCGCGCAGCATGTGCGTAGCGCGCGTGCTAATTTACACGGGCCTGTGAAGCCCAATGCGTAGCGTGCCCCTTGTGCGTAGCGCGCCTCCTCTGCCAGCTCCAGTTGTAATAGTAATATCTACTGTGACTGTACTCGGAGCGATCACACCTGATGATAGATACTCAGAGTGAGTCGTCAATACGTATCCTGTTCTTAAGAAAAGAAGGTAGCCGCAAAGATGGGTCCGATCAGACATGGATTCTCCCTCTAATAAATGTTCAATAACCATTGCTTTCTTCATTCCAGGATCAGGCTGATGGAAAACTTACCTCGGATTTGACCCGCATTATTACAGAGCAGTGGTGGCTTCTCCTAATTCTAAAATTTGCTCACTGATAATCTGCTTTTACACAACGAGATCCAAAAACGAGAGCCACTCACTCTTTACGTGGAGCCTTCTTTGTCAACTTACAATCCCTTCACCTAAGCTTTAAGATTGTATTAATCTTTGGTATCAATTATTACCTCCCTACACCATGCAAGAAGACTTGCTGCTTATCTTTGAACTAAGCTTCCAGAATGAATTTTTGCTTGGTATCGATTATAACCTTATCCATGAATCGTGTTTGGTATCACTTGTATCCTTTCTGGTTTCCAATCTCACTGTTTCTTGTTGCAAATTTCAACATTTCAGAATTTGATGTGGTCTTCACACAAAGACACCATTGAAATCACATGCCCAGATTCTCATGAGAAACCTCCCTTAAGCTTGATCTACCAGAAGAGAAGCAAAAATATGCCATCCTACTTCCTAGTGCAAACCGACCATTAAGGTATGCAACATTCTTCAGAACCCTCACATGATGATCTTACTCTTGGAGGATGATCATGCCTCCCTTTAACAACCCTTACTCAGCCCTCGTACTCGACCTACTTTAGGACTACATCTCTCTTCACCCCCTTGATGTGCCAGATAGTGGGAATACATTTCAAACATGCTAAGATTTGCCAAGTGATAAGGCATGCCAAGATGTGCAAGGGTGTGTCAATGCGTGTCAGGGACTGTCAAGACAAAAAAATGGAGAAAAAAGTTAAACTACAAGGAAATTAACACATAAGAGGGTTAATAAGTCATCAATTTACCTTTTCCAAGAGGGGCATGCTAGGCACACCAACACTAGGTGGCAATAGGTGCCAAGTGCAAAGTCTTAGTGCATTCTAAGTGCCAAGTATTCCTCTGTTGCTTCTCATCTACTTTCCAACAATTGATCATAACAAATAAACTTAATATTAAACCATGCCAAATCATACCAATGCATCTTAACGTATTCCATACATGCTAAGACTTTCCAAGCGCCAACACGTGCCAAGCGCCAATATGTGTCAGGGACTAATGTTATGCATGTTATGAAGTGGAAGGGAATGTTGAAGAGTTCTAAGGTGTGCTAGAGAGTGATAATGCATGTTGATGAGTGTTAAGGAGTATTAGGAAAAAAACATCAAGGGAGAACTAGGTAAAAATTCATGGAAGTTAATGAATATGAGGAACGTGTACTGCCAGAGACTAGTGTTAATGAGTGTTAGTTGTCATGCCAAGGAGGGAGTGACAAGGTATGTTAAGCATTGGTAAGGCATGCTAGGGAATATCAAGGCATGCCAAGAATTCCCAAAGTGTTCTTGGGAGTTCCAGGGTGTGCTAATTATATCATGTGCCAATTAATAGTGCCAAGATATGCCAATACATGCTAGGTGCTAAGGATGTGGCGCAGGGTGCCAGGGTATGTCAATATGTGTCAAGTGTAGAAATTTGAATAACTAATATATTATTCACCGAGATTCTCCTGATCACACACTATTTTAGCTTAATGCATAATACAAAATCTCTTCTACCATTGATCATTACATGCGGAAATAAAATCAATTGCATGCATACATTAAAACCACAAACAATCACACATATGAACACAGTATTTAATGGGAAAGCTTAAAGCTGAAAACCCCAACTATCTGTATATTATATGTCATGGTGATCATGTAACAATCATAGTACAAAAGCTCCTCACAAGCTCTCATGCACACTCTCAATTGCTACACACTATCAAGCTATATCTAGCAAAACACATGCTCCAATCTTTTGCCACTTGATAGCCAGCCTCTATTGTGTTTTCAATGATATGGGATGGCTCATTAAATAATATAAACCACCTGGCTTGTACTGCACAATCCTCATGGGCTTCTCCACCTATCTGTGTGTTGCAAATAGAAATTGTATAGTCACAACTGATAGTTAACCTGCTCTTTCACCTATTTCTGCACTGGTCTCCACTGAAACTGTCCATGCACTAAAGTTAACTGATGCATTATTTAGTTGATTAATGAGTTTATAATTAGTGAATTAATTAATAATTAATTCACACCACTCTAACTAATTGTATCAATTAGTTAAACTAGATACAAATAGCTCAATTATGTTTAGATTAGTTAAACTGAATACAACTCCACTAACTTCCTCAATCAACTCCACCAAACTCTGTCACATGAGTTCTAACTGAAGTCTTCATGAAATAGCTCCACATAACCCTTAGGAATAGTGTAATTCCTTCTGTCGGCTCCTGTGCCACATATGTGCACTTAACTAAAGTGCTCCAAGAGAATAAGATAATGTTTAGAGTCCAAATATTATTAAGAGCTAATAATATTCGACATATCTCTTTTTAGACTGGCAATCTAAAAATAGATTCCACCCAATATGTCTAAAAATAGAAGTCCATCTATTTTTTTCCGACTTGACCAACCATCCACAAATAGCATCCTGCAACTTATAGAACATGATCCATATGTCTAAAAATAGACATAGTCTAAAAATAGACTTTGCGCCAAAAATAGCTTGCGGGCCCTCTTAGTGAAGGCGACTTCTTTCCACTAAGCTCATCATCTTGTTGCAATCTCAACACTCCCTCTCAACAAGATAAGGATTATCTGCAAACCCTATCCTGCCCCTGTGGTATTCGAATTTGCTCCTGGTGAGTGCCTTCGTCAAGATATCAGCATCCTGATCCTCCGTGGGAATGTATGAAAGTAACATGACCTTCCGCTATACACAATCTATGATATGATGATTCCAGATGTCACTGTGTTTAGATCTATCATGAAATACTGGATTAACCGAGAGTTTGATGCAACTCTGATTATCACAATAAATCATAATAGGCTCTAAGTATGAACCAAACAACCCGACTAGGATCTTCCTCATCCATATAGCCTCTCATACGTAAGTGCTTTGCCATATACTAAATACTTCTGCTGAGCTGAGTGCACGGATCTTTTGCTTCTGCCTTGCCAAGAAACTACTATCGACTGATCTTGAAAATCCCTCCGGATATTGGCTCTTTTTGTCAGATTGGGCTCCTGCCCAATGCGTCATTGTCTGTGCAAATACTCCGATGTGCCCTCGAGATATCTCGAGAGTTGCTTCACTTCCAAAAGAGCTTGGTTGGCTTAACCATAGCTTGTGGTGATTCTTGACATAGCATATGTCGGGTCGTGTGTTGACCATATACATATACCGCGGCCTGGCCTTCGATAAATAGTGGCTTCCACTACCTCTTTCTTGAAGTAGCATTCTCCTTCCTCCATCCACCAGGAAGAGGAGTATCAACAGGCTTGTAGCCATGCATGTTGAACTTCTCCAGTATCTCCCGGGCATACTTGCCTTGAGAAACAAACAGTCCATCACTGCGCTGCCAAATTTCCAATCCCAGGAAATAATGAAGGAGGCCCAAGTCCTTCATCTCAAACTCTTTTGCAAGATCCTCCTTGCATGAGAGTATCAACAGCTCATCACCTGTCAAAATCAAATCATCTACATAAAGTACAATGATCAGTAACTTACCCTCCACCACAATCTGGTATAGGTTCGGATCCGCCTCACTCTTGGAGAATCCAAGTCCGGTGAAATAACTGTCTATCCGTGTGTACTAAGCACAAGGTGCTTGTTTCAACCCATACAACGCTCTCTTGAGCCTGCACACATGCGACTCGCTGCTGAAGATCTCAAAACCTTCGGGTTGCTCTATGTACACCTCCTCCTCAATGACTCCATTCAGGAACACAGTCTTCACATCCATCTGATGAATGTGCCACCCCATCTGCGCTGAGAGAGCAAGAATCGTCTGTATGGAAGAATACCTTGCGATAGGTGCAAAGGTCCATAATCGATCCCCTCAATCTGCTTATAGGGCGAAAAATCTTGCCTTGTACTTCTCCACACTCCCGTCAGCTGCCTGCTTCACTTTGTAGATCCATCACAAACCCACCACTGATTTCCCCACCGGTCTTGGGACAATCTCCCATGCACTGTTCCTGACGATCGAATCATATTCTTCGATCATGGCATCAACCCATGCGGGTTCCTCCAAAGAGGATGGCTCCGTCACAACACATTGACTCACAAGAGCCATGTATCCGATGTCTCGTCAGTGTTGTCTGTCTGTGTTGTGATGTAGGTGGTCCTACAACCTTCTGCGCATCTTGAGCCAGTTCTCTGCATCTTGAGCTGGTCGCTCGGCTTTTGTGGTGTGCTTTCGCCCTCACGATGGTTGGCGTTGCTGAGTGGTCTCTTCACTCACATGAAATTCCTCTTGTAGGTGATCCACATATAAAAGCTCATCTTAGGAACTACCGCTCCTCATCTGCATGGGTGTGGCTCCCTCTCAAGCGAACACTTCATGGCTTTCTCCTCCTGAAATTTTATATCCCGTCGCACAACAGTCTTGCGACTGTCTGGAAAATACACACGATAGTTGTGGGGCGTATCAGTGTACCCCACAAATATCCCAACCTCTGCAATCGGCTCCAGCTTCTTCCTGGCATCCTTCGTCACATGAATGTAAACAGGTGAACCAAAAATCCTCAAATGGGAAATATCAGGCTCCTTACCAGAAAACGCCTCCTCGGGTGTACTCATGCCAAGTATCCTGTGAGGACAACGGTTCTGCACATATACTGCAGCATTTCATGCCTCAGCCCACAAGTGTATGGGTAGGCCCTGATCATGCAACATCGCCTGTGCAACACCCACGATCGTTCTGTTCTTCCGCTCAGCAACCCCATTCTTCTGTGGGTTATGAGGTGCTATGAGCTCTCTTCAAATTCCTTCTGCGCTACAAAAGTCCTTGAATTAGCCAGAGATGAATTCACCACCATTGTCGCTCCTTAGAGCCTTCACCTGCTTCCCCGATTTTTTCTCAACCAGTGCCTTGAACTCACAGAACTCTGAGTATGTCTCACTATTCTTCTGCATGAAGAAGATCCAACTCTTACGAGAAAAATCATCAACAAATATCACATACTACCTGTGCTTTGATGTCGAAGCTGCTGAGAAAGGTCCACACACGTATGTGTGAATTCTAACAAGGATCGTCGTGGCGTGACTATCCTTCTCGTGAAAGGTGGATTTCAAAAATTTTCCCAAGGTACATCCCTTGCACTGATCTAACTGTGCAAGAGTACCCTTAGGAAGCCCAGTAGAAATCTGTTGCAGTATCTTCAAAGCTCCATGGTGAAGGTGGCCCAATCTCCGGTGCCACAACTCGCCATCATCCCGGCTCACCACTCCTTCTGCCTTGCCTGCCATTGCTACGTAGCCATCTACCTGCAATTGATAAAGGTTCTTAACTTGAACCCCTATCCTCCGGGTCTCACCAGTTTCCTTACTGCGCAGGAAAGCCTTTCCCTCGCTAAAGACAACATCATATCCCTTGTCTTCTAACATCACCACAGAGATAAGATTCTTCTTCAATCTTTGAACATGCATCACTTCCTTCAATACAAAGGGTTTACCAGACTCCCTCTCAAAGGAAATGGTACCGATACCGGTCGCACTATATCTACCATCATTTCCCATCTCGATGTGCACTCCAAGATCTTTCTCATCCAGATCAGTAAACAAATCTCGATCTCCTGTCATGTGAATTGACGCACCACTATCAAGAAACCACACTGATCCCGTCATAGTTGAGACCAAGCATGCGATCAATGAAAAATCCAGCTCAAACTGCGAAGCTAAGGCCTCTCCAGCTGCAGTCCCAACAGAATGCTTATTTTTCTTCTTCTGTGGACAATTAGTGGCGTAATGTCCGTGTTGGTGACAGTGAAAGCACTTCACCTTGGACATGTCCTGCTTCTTGCCTTTCGCACCGGATTGAAAAGCTTTCTTGCTCTTCCCCTTCTTTGCTTTGGCAGCCAAAGCACAATTCTCTTCATCAAATTTCTTTGATGAAGATCCGTCCCTGGTACTCCACCTTATCTCCTCTTGCACAAGATCCGACCAAAGTCGCTCCCATCCTGGCAATTTCTCCCGACTATTGACAAAGTCCTGATAGGAATGCCAACTCTTCAGAAGCCCAAGGAGAGCCAAGCTCACCAAGTCCTCATCATCAATAGTCACCCCCACACTTCCCAACTCATCCTTGCATTGGATGAACTTCGTGAGGTACTTGGGCATACTGTCGCCTTTCTCCATTTTTATGTTTATGAGTTTATCCTTGAGCGCCAACTTCCTCTGATCGCTCTTGCTTTGGAATAAATCTGTCAAAGATTTCCACATCAAGAATGGAGAATATTTACCATGAAGGCTGGACATTATGTGATCCTTCACACCTTCCAATAGAATCCTTTGACACTTTGCTATCTTCTTTTTCCATGCGTCAAGTATGGCAGCATCACTAGAAGTAGGTTTTGGAATTTCTGCATCTATGAACTCCTTCAACCCATTGTCATCCAGCACCGCCTCCATCCTGTCCTTCCATGCAATATAATTAGACCTGCCCTCAAGGGCATACTCCAATCGCAATCCATTGAAAGACATCTCAACTTCGACACCAAGAAAACACTGCTGCAAATTCGAATTCCACCAGCACAAAACTCAACCGCTTCAATGTTTTTCAATTGCTCCAATGATCAATATCCCTCTGATACCATGTAGAAATTTGAATAACTGATATATTATTCACCGAGATTCTCCTGATCACACACTATTTTAGCTTCATGCATAATACAGAATCTCTTCTACCATTGATCATTACTTGCGGAAATAAAATCAATTGCATGCATACATTAAAACCACAAACAATCACACATATAAACATAGTATTTAATGGGAAAGCTTAAAGCTGAAAACCCCAACTATCTGTATATTATATGTCATGGAGATCATGTAACAATCATAGTACAAAAGCTCCTCACAAGCTCTCATGCACACCCTCAATTGCTACACACTATCAAGCTAGATCTAGCAAAACACATGCTCCAATCTTTTGCCACTTGATAGCCAGCCTCTATTGTGTTTTCAATGCTATGGGATGGCTCATTAAATAACATAAACCTCCTGGCCTGTACTGCGTAATCCTCATGGGCTTCTCCACCTATCTGTGTGTTGCAAATAGCAACTGTATAGTCACAACTGATAGTTAACCTGCTCTTTCACCTATTTCTGCACTGGTCTCCACTGAAACTGTCCATGCACTAAAGTTAACTGATGCATTCTTTGGTTGATTAATGAGTTTATAATTAGTGAATTAATTAATAATTAATTCACACCACTCTCACTAATTGTATCAATTAGTTAAACTAGATAAAAATAGCTCAATTATGTTTAGATTAGTTAAACTGAATACAACTCCACTAACTTCCTCAATCAACTCCACCAAACTCTGTCACATGAGTTCTAACTGAAGTCTTCATGCAATAGCTCCACATAACCCTTAGGAATAGCGTAATTCCTTCTGTCATCTCTTGTGCCACATCTGTGCACTTAACTGAAGTGCTCTAAGAGAATAAGATAATGTTTAGAGTCCAAATATTATTAAGAGCTAATAATATTCGACATATCTATTTTAGACTGGCAATCTAAAAATAGATTCCGCCAAATATGTCTAAAAATAGAAGTCCATCTATTTTTTTCCGACTTGACCAACCATCCACACATAGCATCATGCAACTTATCGAACATGATCCATATGTCTAAAAATAGACATAGTCTAAAAATAGGCTTTGCGCTAAAAATAGCTTACGGGCCCACTTAGTGAAGGCGACTTCTTCCCACTAAGCTCATCATCTTGTTGCAATCTCAACATCAAGGCAACAAAAGGAAGAACCAATAAGAGGGTTAATAAGTCAGGACTTTATCTTTTTGAAAAGGGGCATGCTAGGCACACTAATAATAGGTCTCAATACATGCCAACTGGCATTGTGTGCCAAGTGCTAATGTATGTCAATGCATTCGACCAAGGTGTTTCAGGGCATGCTAAGTATTATATGCAACATGATAATAGATACTAGGAGAGCTCCATGTTGTGCTAGCGCATGCCACCATGTGCTTGGGTGTCAGTGTCATCACAAGATGTTCTAGGTACAAAGATGTTCCAAGACATGTGCGGTGCTAGGAAATGTTAGTGTGTGCCAAAGCATTAATTTAAGGTATACCTAGATTATTGAGGATTGTTAGGTATTTCTCATTAATAGATTTTTTAGAGCTTGGTTAGGTATTAAATAATATATTTCCTAAACACAATAGTGGAACTTTATCTAAAGGGAATTTGCTAGATAATAAACTTAATAGATATGAAGCATGTGTTGACTCATAGGAAATCTCTATTCGAATAGTCATTGCTTGAGGGAAATGATACACACTAATTACTTCTTAAAAAATTGACTGAACCTAACCACTATGGCCTTGGACATATTAGAAAAAATACTCCAAAATAATGGTATTAAATTGTTACTTTTTGACAAAAACTATATTAACAGACACATAGCGTTATCAAAAACTCATTGGAATGATCAATGATGATGAATATTTTTTGACCGTCACCAAAAGTAACAAAAAGAGTATTGGTGAGGGTCATCAAAATTTCGTCACTAGAAGTGTCACCAAAGAGAGAATTAGTGATGGGCCTTTTATGACCCTCACCAAAAGTGTCATTGAAAATGTCTTTGGTGACGGACCATAAAGGAACATCACTATATACACTTACAGTGATGGTTTTTTAATGATCAATGATGACGAACATTTTTTGACCGTCACTAAAAGTAACAAAAAGAGCATTGGTGAGGGTCATTAAAAGTTTGTCACTAGAGGTGTCACCAAAGAGAGAATTTTCATTAAAATTTCGTCACTAGAAGTGTCACCAAAGAGAGAATTAGTGATGGGCCTTTAACGACCCTCACCAAAAGTGTCAGTGAAAATGTCTTTGGTGACGGACCATAGGAACATCCTCTGCTACACTACGGTGGCAGGTTTTAATGATCAATGATGGCAGACATTTTTTGACTTCATCACTGAAAGTAGCAAAAGAAGCATTGGTGGAAAAGAAGCATTGGTGGGGGTCATTTAAAGTTTGTCACTAGAAGTGTCACCAAGAGAGAATTAGTGGTAGACCTTTACTTTTCCCTCACCAAAGTGTCGTAGAAAATGTCTTTGGTGGCGGGACCATAAAGGACCATCACTATATACACTTACAGTGACGGTTTTTTAAGGACCATCACCATATGTGACATTGGTGACGGACCTTAAAGGTCCGTCACAAGCATAACCCTCACCAATGTGCTTTTTTCTTGTAGTGCCATTTAATTCATACATCAGAGAGCAGGCAATAACATCCACTACACTGGTTAAATCAACTGAAATCAATTCTTAGACAACACATTAAGTAGAAAACATTGAAGTCAGGGAGAGCAGCAACATAGGGTACCTAACAAGGGTAAATCCTATGCCAAACTTCTGATGTGTGCCTGAAGAAACGTAATGAAATGAAAGATGAAATGAAAGCAAGTCAATCACAAATACAGAGAAAGGAAAACATCACCACTGCTTTAGATCAGGATCCAAAGAAATGTGCTTGTCATATTAAGAAACAACACCAATCAAGTACAACATTACCAATAGCTGGATACTTAGTCTGAAATCATCCTCCTCGACCTATCTTACTACTTTACACAGAGACTATATCTCAAGAGAAACAACTTACAAACCTCTGATAACTAATCAACAACTCTTACAATAGTTTTCCTCATGAGTTTTATAGCAGAAGAAGAATAGAGGAGGTAGGTGAAGAACTAAATACAACATTAACATCCAGAAAGGAAAGAAGAGGGCTGAAGCCCATTCGTTTTTTAATACTGTGCATTTATCTTTGACATTCCTTTTATGAAAGAGTGATATTCTTTGGATATGACTGTGACGTGTTTCGGCTGTGGTACTCCTGGTGATTTGAACAAGATAAAATAAACTACTGAGAAGTCTGCCATATAAATGCTCTGGTGGTTTTGAACTGTTGTCAGGGTGGGAAATCCTTTAGGGACGCGGTGCATAATAAAAGCTGTATGGGCGCCCTGTCCTTAATGAAGAAAAACATTCTGCTGACGAATAAACCCTGATGTTACCTTTTACTGGTGCTCAAGACCTTTGATCGGTCCTAGGGGTCTTCAAATTGGTGCTTTGCCTCTTTGAACTGCAGATTTAAGGCTCAAGATTTTATTTAACGTGCCTTAATCTCTTTGCTTTGTACTAAAACACTTTGCCGCTCCATCTCTGCTTCTGTCAAGTTAGCTCGGGCTTTAATGGTGTTGGAAGGTTTTTATAGATTTTAGACCCCGTTCCTTTAATGAACGTCCTGTCTTTACCTTCCAGGGTCCTTGTTCATAAATCCAGCCACTGCAAGTGATCTTCTTCGATTTCTCTGTCACTGTAACAGAGATTTTGCGTCACAGCGACCATTGACTCATGATAACCCTGCAAGAACGAAAACTGATTAAGAAAACAATGCATGGGGTGGCGGACACAACAGGAACGATGTGGATGGCCATGTTGGTTGGTGAGACACTTGCGTGGATGGGCGGGGCTTGAGTGGATGACGCAACGAGAGTGAAAACGAAGAAGGATGGCAGACTGTAACAGAAGGGGTTTCGAATGAAAAACCTTAAGAAACTCGACCTTAGAACAAACATATGCGACAGGATGGAAGGCATACGACTGACACGTATGAAATGATGTGGCGGGACTGGTAGACCATGGAACAGTCAATGGTGGAGGGGGACCAATCTGGACCGTCGATTGTGGCGGAGATCAACAGCCGGGGATGCGTTGGGGGTGGAAGACAGTGGGCCAGGGGTGCGGAGGTCATGAGTTAAACTCTGTGCAGCTTCATTGATCGATGATCGTCGGATGAGGCGCTCAGGATCGGATGGCTTACGTAAATTTCGCGCGGCATCCTGAGTCGAAAGTTAATGCACGGGGGATGGGCAGTTTTTCCGTCGTACAGGGGACATGTGGCGAGCGCTGAATGGAATCGATGGGTGCTCGGGGAAAACCACCCACTGCGCATAAGCGGTGCAGGATAAACTAGGTTGTTTTATGACTATTGCGTGGCGAGCACCATAAGGACAAACACATTCCAGACCGTTAGATCAACGTGAAATGGGTGGCGATGGCACGGCGTGGGAAATGAATGGGGAAACATGGAGAGCTGCAGATTAAATGATGGCCATCTGATCTGTCAAGATCGACGGTCAAGGATGTGCCCGATGAACAAATGCGGTGAGCGCCTTTCAGTGTTGGGGCTCGGTCATAGCACTGGGTTACATGGAAGAAAAGGGGCGCGGGGCTATCAGAAGAAGGGCTAGGCCTTATATAAGGTTCAGAGTGGGTTTTTTAAGCCTTTTTGATCCATTTTGAAGCCTTATAAGGGTAACGATAGGGAGATAAAGAGCGAATCAGGCTAAACAAGGGACATGGGTAGAATTTGAAGGGGGTTTTGGGAGGTTTTGGGGAATTAAAGGGGAATTTGTGAGAAGTGAAAAAGGGAAAGCGTGTCTGCGAGGGTATGAGAACATGATAGGCCAAAGGGTGATGGGGAATCAGCATAGGAAATTTGTAAAAGGAAAAGCATGGAGGGACTTCAAGGATGATGAGTTTTTAGGAAAATGCATTCCTTGAAGGCTCCAAAACTATCTAGCCCCCTGCTTGCTTGACAAGAATTTCATAGGGGGGCTAACAGTGGCTCCACATGGGGATGGATTCTTCTTGAAGGAGTCAAGAATCCAGTAGATGATCTTTGGTGTAGGCCAGATGCCTACTGCTCAAGCCATCTCTTTCTTTCTTTGATCAGCTGCCACAATATGATAGAAACATTAGCAAAAAAACCTTTCCTAACCAATCTACCTACCCAAACTACAGTTCTAACATTTTTTCCTTTTGGGTGCATTTGAACTAGCAGACCCTTTTACATTTATTTTCAAAACAGAAAACAAACCTATTATAAATCTACCCTTATTTCTCCATGAGACCAAATTAGACAGTTGGCCTCATATGCTTCTCTACCTAATCTAATACCTGCTGGGATTAAACTATCCAACAGATTTCTTCACCTACATTCTAAGACAGGAAATTGAAAAACAGTCAAGCCAGGATTAGACTGTCTGACTTGCTGGACTTTGTAGAAATTAAAACAACTAACTACATGCTCACAGACTGAGCTTTATTGAGCTTTCCTACCTACCCTACTCTACTTGGAAATCTCTGATGTTCTAGGTGATACGATAATGCCAATGCAGCCAGTCAAGCAGTAACAAAAAAGGATATGAGCACTGACTGCCTGTTAGATATAACCACAGGGTGCTCTGCATGTGGTTCTTGAAAACTGAGGTCACCATCAGTAGTGACCATTCCCGATGAATCTCGCCCTAGTGAAGGATCATTGCTGGAGTATTCGAGCCAATCAGGGCCTCCATGTATTCTACCACAGGATCAATGAATAGATGACGTACATTTTCTTCTTTCTGGCCTGCCATGAATGGGAGGCTGTCTACGTCATGGGCAGATTTGATTATTGTATCTTCCACTGCATCTTTAGTGTGGCTCTTGAAAGCTCGATCATCTTCTTCTTGTATTTCAATAGGCAATGGAATTTATTCATTTTTAGGGGGAGGGAGACTTTCCAAAAATTCTCTGGGGTCTTCGAACTGATATGATTTTTCTTGTGAGCTCAAAAGTTCAATCTCAGCTTCATACCTCTCAACCACCAAATCTAAAAACATTTTCTTAAACGCAGGTTGGGCATTGAGTTCTGAGTTGAGGAGGACAACAACTTTTGGAAGGTCCTCCCCTTCAATTTCTACTAGTACACTTGCTACTCCGTGCTGAAACTCTGCTATGAGGCTTGGATGTATTTCTGCAAATTGTTCAGAGTCTTCCATTAGTGAAGTGACTGGACCTTTAGCACTGCTGATGTTGTTATGAAGGCTGGTCTCCCAGTGGATTCTAATATGAAACCAAGATAATCAGCAGGCCTATTGATCACTAGTGGAGTATTTTAATCATTTAGGAACTATGGAGTCGCCGGGTGGAAGGTTTAGGATATTCTAAGGGGTACAATGTCCACCACAGTGCTTATGGGACGTCCTCTTTCAAGGATATCTCAAGAACACAACAAACTCTAACCAGAGATTGAATGGGAGGGCATTTACCAGATATGTCACCTCTAAAAGAGTGTGAGATCTGGAGGCTACCTGGCCCTTTCCAGACTCTGTCTAAGAGTATAGGGTAAAACACACAAGAGGTAAATGAAAGGTAAGTGTAAGTGTTTTACTACCAACCTGACCAGAGATTCTAGGTTTTCCAAGGCTTATGATGTAGTTAGGTGTGAAATACTCGGAAGTCCCCAGCGGAGTCGCCATTATGTTTACGTCCATGGGCTTGGTGTTGTCCTTTGCATCTCTGTTTTCTTATTTTGGTTCTCCTACGGATTGGTCATTGTACATGATGAATGAATCTAGATCTGTATGCACAAAGTATAAAGGGGAGTTTTCGGGTTTCTCGAGGCTACTGACTAGGAATTTCATCTGGGACTCCCTATACAGTCTCCTAAGTTGACCAAATATAGGGACAGTGGCATATGAGCCATCCATCTGCATTGTTCCTTGCAGTTTGGCTCCCCATGATCTTGATAACAACATGCCATACTTGGGTGGCACATCTGCCACCACCAAATCCATAACCATACATTTTGCAGGAATTTGAGTAAGGCTCACACATAGATCTTTGATCAGGCCTAGACACTTTACTCTACTAGAATCAAATGAGTATAGGTCTTTATAGGGACGAGTTATCTCTAGGCCTATTCTTTCCATTACTACTTTAGGCATCAGGTTGTGTGATGCTCCAGAGTCATGCATTGCATTATGGAGTATTTTGTCATGAATGTTGAGACTGATGTAAAAAGGTGGGACTACCCCTTCCTGAAACTTTCCCTCAATCTTAGGACAAAACAAGAGGGCAGGCTGATCATCACTCAGATTTACAGTGTCACTATTTACACTTAAATTCAATGCTTTCAAGATTTGGCCTTTATATACATCTTGAGTGGCCAGCTCAGAGAGTGGGACAGAGATTTTAATTTTTGCAATCTTGCTTTCCAAATTGAAAGTGGACTGACTCTTGGAAACGTTGGACTCTGTTTTATTAGCCACCTTGGTGGCCGAATCAGTGGGTCGATTCTCACTATGTACAGGAGTAGGAATCGTTTTATCAGGAGCACTAACTGCAGTGCTAGTGCTACTAGTTGGTTGGCTTTGTTTTTCGTTTCTCTGGTTGTCTTTTTCTTTGGTTTTCCCAGAAATTTCAGCTGCAGATTTGCTATTTACAGTAGATTCTTTAGAAGTTTTATCGGGTCTTTTATTGATGGTAACCTCAGGAGTCTTGGTTTTGGAATTGTCTTGGTTCTTTTTGCTCCTAAGTTCATATTGTTTTATGACCTGCATCATTGCATTTTCAAATCCTAATATGTAATCTTCAGTCTCCAACCGTTCCTCATCCCTATATGAAGGTGAGGGTTGGCCTCCCTTTGAATCGCAGTTGAGGATTGAGTCTTCTGTTTCAAACATGTTTATTGTATTCCCTTCAGACTCCTCTATAATTCCCTCATCTTCATCTAGAAAGTTTTGGAATGGGGGATTAACTTGTTGATCTGATTCTTTTTATCTGTTGGGAGGAGTGTTGTTTCTTCTAAAGTTTTGGTTCTGATTTTGGTTATGGTTTCTATTCTGATTGCTAACTGTGATAACCATATTTTCCATCATTTTTTGTAGTCTTTTTGCGTTTTTAGATAATCTATCATAATTTGGGTCTGATGTGGAAGCTACAGTGTCATCTCTATATGTTACCCTCTTCTCAGATCTCAGCCTCGCTCTTTTCTCAATCAGATTTTCCTCTATGTTCACTGCTCCTTTCTGCATGTCCTCCAATGTAGCGTACTCCTTATCCCTAAGCTCATAGGCCATGTCAGCATCAAATCCTTCGGGGTATTTTTCTAGGGCCATACCTTGTGGAGGTTTCATGTGTGGAGGGAGAGCATTGTAAATACTGTTAAATCTTGTTGTGTAATCATGGACGCTCTCTCCTACGTTTCTTTTAAGGTTCATGTATTTTGCTAGGATTTGGCGAGGATTTGCCCTAGTTTCCCATTTGTTGATAAATGTCTGATATAGCGCAGGGAGGTCTTGGATGCTATTAGGGGGTAGGCCCTTAAACCATTTCTTCACATCACCCCCTAAACTCTGGGCAAAGATTCTCATTTTGACTGTATCATCATCTATTTCCATGTAGTCAAAAGAATCCTCCATCTTATCTACATGTTGCTGAGCTGTGATGGACTCTTTGGCAGTGAAGTGAGGGATCTTTGATTGATAATCATTTGGTAAGGGTACTAGAGGTTGGGGTAAAACCAGAGGTGCATACCAGGCTGCCATGATGATATTCTGATGAGGTAAAGGGTTAAATTAAGTAGCTGGTATGTGGATGACAGGAATATTAGGACTAGCAGAAGCTTGTTGAGTGGATCTAGGGTGACTGAGCCCCAATTTTTGTATGAAATGTATATCAGGAGGCGTAGAAGGAGGGGTTTGTCTATTACTTTGAGGTGGTGAACCAGGAAGCTCAAGATCTGGCTGGTCTAGATCATTGAATGACCTAGTTCTTGGTAAACTGTTTTGAAAGTCTAGGTCTGGGTGAAGGTGTGATAGAGCTGTAA
Source organism: Pinus albicaulis (assembly GCA_034641835.2). Classification (NCBI taxonomy): domain Eukaryota; kingdom Viridiplantae; phylum Streptophyta; class Pinopsida; order Pinales; family Pinaceae; genus Pinus; species Pinus albicaulis. The sequence goes on along the minus strand of CM076570.1, from coordinate 276,515,510 downwards.
GGTCTTATGGTGCAGAGTTAGCTCTATGGATGTGATCGGAAATAGTTGGTATTTTAGGCGTGGGAGCTCCCTTGAGGATACTTTCAGGATTGTCAACTATTTCAGGTGGGTCTGGGTTGGGGTAAGCTCTTGTATGGATGGTTTTGAAAGCCATAATGCTGGTTTCTAATCAGGCAGCTTAACCCTACTTGTTACTTCTATTGTGGTTGATGTTGCTCAAGAAGGCTGGTCTCCCACTGGAGTCTAATGTGAAACCAAGATAATCAGCAGGCCTACTAATCACCAGTGGACTCTTTGATCATTTAGGAATTATGGAGTCACCAGGTGGAGGGTTTTAGGGTATATCTAAGGGGTTACACTGTCCACCACAGTGCTTGGGCACTAAAACCTTTCAGGAATCTCCTCAAAAACAGAAAACTCCAACCAAAGATTGACTGGGAGGGCATTTACCAGATATGTCACCTCCGAAGAGGGTGAGATGCGGAGGCTACCTGGCCCTTTCCAGGATCTGTCTAAGAGTATGATGGACACTCAACAATGGAGGTCGATTCAAGAAAGGAGTGAATTACTGTCAACCTGACCAGAGTTCTAAGTCTCTGAGTCTTTAAAAATGTTTAAGGTGAAGTGCACTCAGAGTTCCCCAGTATGGTCGCCATTATGTTGGGGTTCCCATGTTTTGGTCAGGTTGGCAATACCAAAAGATGAGACAACATAAAACCACTTTCAGACCTCAGGATCTAGCCCTCCTGGGTCCAGAGAGGGATCTCTCTATGATTGTCAAAGTATATGTCTTTGAGGCTCAATGTTAAGATATTAGGCTAGTTATAAGGCATGGGTTTGGTTTGGTTGTTTTGATTTGGTTGCTGGTTATCAAGAAGGAAGGGTCAATGAAAGACAAAGCCAGGCAAAGAGGGACAAGGCAGAGGTGAAGTATTCCAGGAAGTATTCAAAACCATTGGGCAATGGAGTCAGGAAAGGATTTACCTGCTAATCAACATACAAGCTTTAAGTTGGGCTAGTCATCTAAAACATTGGATCTTAAAGATGATAGTGAGGTATGGAGTGGAACACTAAAGGTGAAAGGGAGTAAAGGAAAAAACCAACCAATCATGTCTATAGATCAGGTCAGAGTTCATTTAACTCCAGACCTGCTTGGACTTAACCAGAGGCAGCACGAGGGAACTTAGAAAGGAAAACTGGTCGCACAAGGATCCTAGTGGAAAAGGTTAAGTCTAATCCCTAGCATTTCCAAATCTTCTAGCTAAATCCTAACAAGAACATCTACGAACGAATCCATTTAATTCATACATCAAAGAGCAGGCAATAACATCCACTACACTGGTTAAATCAACTGAAATCAATTCTTATACAACACATTAAGTAGAAAACATTGAAGGCAAGGAGAGCAGCAACATAGGGTACCTAACAAGGGTAAATCCTATGCCAAACTTCTGATGCATGCCTGAAGAAACGTAATGAAATGAAAGATGAAATGAAATCAAGTCAATAAAAAATACAGAGAAAGGAAAACATCACCGCTGCTTTAGATCAGGATCCAAAGAAATGTGCTTGTCATATTAAGAAACAACACCAATCAAGTACAACATTACCAATAGCTGGATACTTAGTCTGAAATCATCCTCCTCGGCCTATCTTACTACTTTACACAGAGACTATATCTCAAGAGAAACATCTTAAAATCCTCTGATAACTGATCAACAACTCTTACAATAGTTTTCCTCATGAGTTTTATAGCAGAAGAAGAACAGAGGAGGTAGGTGAAGAACTAAATACATCATTAACATCCAGAAAGGAAAGAAGAGGGCCGAAGCCCATTCATTTTTGAATACTGTGCATTTATCTCTGACATTCCTTTTATGAAAGAGTGATCTTCTTTGGATATGACTGTGACGTGTTTCGGTTGTGGTACTCCTGGTGATTTGAACAAGATAAAATAAACTACTGAGAAGTCTACCATATAAATGCTCTGGTGGTTTTGAACTATTTTCAGGGTGGGAAATCCTTTAGGGACACGGTGCATAATAAAAGCTATATGGGCGCCCTGTCCTTAATGAAGAAAAACATTCTGCTGATGAATAAACCCTGATGTTACCTTTTACTGGTGCTCAGGACCTTTGATCGGTCCTAGGGGTCTTCAAATTGGTGCTTTGCCTCTTTGAACTGCAGATTTAAGGCTCAAGATTTTCTTTAACGTGCCTTAATCTCTTTGCTTTGTACTGAAACACTTTGCCGCTCCATCTCTGCTTCTGTCAGGTTAGCTCAGGCTTTAATGGTGTTGGAAGGTTTTTATAGATTTTAGACCCTGTTCCTTTAATGAACGTCCTGTCTTTACCTTCCAGGGTCCTTGTTCATAAATTTAGCCGCTGCAAATGATCTTCTTCGATTTCTCTGTCACTGTAACAAATATTTTGTGCCACAGCGACCATTGACTCCTGATAACCCTGCAAGAACGAAAACCGATTAAGAAAACAATGCATGGGCTGGCGGACACAACGGGAACGATGTGGATGGCCATGCTGGTTGGTGAGATGCTTGCGTGGATGGGCAGGGCTGGAGTGGATGACGCAATGAGAGTGAAAACGAAGAAGGATGGCAGACTGTAACAGAAGGGGTTTCGAATGCAAAACCTTAAGAAACTCGACCTTGTAACAAACATATGCGACGGGATGGAAGGCATACGACTCACACGTATGAAATGACGTGGCGGGACCGGTAGACCATGGAACAGTCAATGGTGGGGGGGGGACCAATCTGGACCGTCGATTGTGGTAGATATCAACGGCTGGGGACACATTGGGGGTGGAAGATAGTGGGCCAGGGGTATGGAGGTCATGAGTTAAACTCTGTGCAGCTTCATTGATCGATTACCATCGGATGAGGCGCTCAGGATCGGATGGCTTACGTAAATTTCGCGCGGCATCGTGAGTCGAAAGTTAATGCGCGGGGGATGGGCGGTTTTGCCGTCGTATAGGGGACAGGTGGCGAGCACTGAATGGAATCGATGGGTGCTCGAGGAAAACCACCCACCGCACATAAGCGGTGCGGGATAAACCAGGTTGTTTTATGACTATTGCGTAGCGGGGACCACAAGGACAGACGCATTCCGGACCGTTAGATCAACGTGAAATGGGCGGCGATGGCACGGCGTGGGAAATGAACGGGGAAACACGGAGAGCTGCAGATTAAATGATGGCCATCCGATTTGTCAAGATCGACGGTCGAGGATGTGCCCGATGAACAAATGCGGTGAGCGCCTTTCAGTGTTGGGGCTTCGTCACAGCGCTGGGTTACATGGAAGAAAAGGGGCGCAGGGCTATCAGAAGAAGGGCTAGGCCTGATATAAGGTTCAGAGTGGGTTTTTTAAGCCTTTTTGATGCATTTTGAAGCCTTATAAGGGTAACGATAGGGAGATAAAGAGCGAATCAAGCTAAACAAGGGACATGGGTAGAATTTGAAGGGGGTTTTGGGAGGTTTTGGGGAATTAAAGGGAAATTTGACAAGGGAGAAAAGGGGGAAACTGTGGTAATCTGCAGGGGTATGAGAGGTAACAGTAGGCCTTTTAGGATGGGGAATTAGCATAGGAAATTTGTAAAAGGAAAAGCATGGAGGGACTTCAAGGATGATGAGTTTTCAGGAAAATGCATTCCTTGAAGGCTCCAAAACTATCTAGCCCCACTCTGCTTGCTCAGAGAATTTCATGGGGCCTAACACTTATGTATCTTAATATTAAAAATATATATGGAGAAAAGAAGCCTCAAATCTAGCAAATATTTCCTGGCCGATTATTGTGATTGGAAACTAGAAAATTTGAATAGGTAGATCAGAAGTGCCTTATTCATAAGAATGGAATTTTCTTATTTATGTTGTTTTCAGAACACACCTTGAGATCTATGGCTAAACCATATAACACAGATTTCCTTTGATTCATGTGTCGTGTCCGAGGGCCGACTCCTTCTACCAAAATCACTTATCACCCGGGTCTAGCCCAACCTCATTTGTTTTTGATATGTGCCATTCAGGTGGAAGAGACCTAGCAAGGTTGAATGGCAATATTTCACAAAACATTCTCTGCAATTGTTTTTGTTTATTAGAAGAATTCGCTTAGTTAACCGTGTTTCCAAGGTACTGTTTGGATTATGGAAGTCTAACATGAACAATATCCTTGGCTAGTGTTTAGATTGCAACAAGATGATGATCTTAGTGGAAAGAATTCGCCTTCACTAAGTGGGCCCACAGTTATTTTTGGCGCAAGTCTATTTTTAGACTACGCTTCTATTTTTGTATGCTGATCATATTCTATGAGCGTGATGCTATTTGTGGATGGTTGGTCAAGCTTCAAAAAAATAGATGGATCTCTATTTTTAGACATAGTTAGTGTAATCTATTTTTAGATTCCTACGAAAATAGATAGTCAATATTATTAGCTCTTAATAATATTTGACTATAAGCATTATCTTATTCTTCGAGCACCTTTAGCTATGCACATGTGGCACAAAGAGCTTCGAAAAAGGAATTATGCTATTCCCTGAGGGTTAAGGGAGCTATTGCATGGATGCTTCAATAGTCAGCGTGATGATTTTGGTGGAGTTATTGAGGTAGTTGATGAGGTTGTGTTCAATTTAACTGAGTTAAAGACATAGTTGAGCTAGTTGTATCTAGTCTAACCGATTGATACACTAGTGAGAGTGGTGTAATTAATATTAATTAATTCACTAATTATTAACTCATTAATCAACTGGAAGAATACACATAGTTAACTACAAGCAGCATGGATAGTTTCATGGAGACCAAGAAGAGGTAGGTGAAAGAGCAAGGTGACTATCGCTTGTGACTATACCGCTGCATGATTTGCAACAAATCAGTTGATTGGAGATGCCAATGATGATTGCTATGAGTAAGGCCGGACTACCTCGTATTTCATTCATAGCCATTCTTCAAAGAAGATTGCGCAGAGAGTGTGCTATCAAAAGGTAGAGATTGGAGCATGTGATTTGCTAGATCTAGTTTTTGATTAGTGTGTAGCAATTGGAGATTGTAATTATTTTGTGAGGAGCTTTGTATAATGATTGTTACATGATCTCTATGAAATATAATATAATGTATAGTTTGGGGGTTTTCATCTTTAAGCTTTCCCATAAAATACCGTGTTCATATGTGATTGTTTATGGTTTTAATGTGCGCATGCGATTGTTTTTATTTCCGCAATTAATGATCAATGGTAGAAGAGACTTTATTATGTATGAAGTTAAAATAGTGTGATTAGGAGAATTTCGTATTTGGACATCACTTCTATAATTCTTGTTAAAATCACGCAATGATAAGTGGTTTTTTCATGCAATGTCTATTGTTTTCTTTTGGGTTACCCATGAATTATTTTATAGCCCCCGGCTACCCTAGAGGAAGCCTCTCGTGAGACCACCTCGTGGAGTTTTGCATCCGACACTCGCTTGCTAGATATTGCACTCTGATTTTTTCATCGTGCCGAATGATTTCTAATGAGCGCAGGGATTCTCATAGAAAGCGTATCCCGGCATATAAGAAACTCACCTGACAATCAAGATCAAAAAATGTTCAATTCTTCTATGTGTAATAAATCCAATAAAAAAAAACATTCAAATTTCAAATTTACATGAAGGAAAAAAGAGCCATGCAAATCAACTCCATTAACTATATTAAAATTATAAGGGCCAAATATTACATCAGGGCGGCCTCTAGCTCTTGGCCCTTCAAACCTCTCCTCACTCACTCAACTTCTCACTATCTCGGCTTCTTCAACTATGTTTTTTTCTCACAAAAACACTCACATTTGTACACAAATAATGAATTTAATTCATTCCAAAAATATCTCCACCTAATCCTCAACTAAATCTAATTTAAATTCATTTTAGGTGTGGACTCAACAAAGTCCCATGCATAGAATTCCTACTCCTTAAATTTGCTACCTAATTTATTTTCTCTCATATCCTTTTAATTATTAAAAGAATATATAAAATCCTCACTTTTATAATTTATCTCTTATTTTATTAAAAATAACAAATTAATTAATAAAAAAAAAATAAAATGTCACACCCCCTTTATTACATAATTAAATAATGAAATGGGCCTCATGCTCGCATTAGACTCCCATGCTTTAATTAATCATGATCGCCCGATCATGTGCTCGCATCTTCATTTGCCCGGATCCCATATCTTCAGGCTATAACTTTTCATTTGTCGCTACTTCTGCCTCGTTGCTCTTCTCCAGGTCTCCACACTTTATGCCGCATTGCCCCACCGGCTATGCTTTCACAATATTTTGTTGTCTTTCTTGCCGCTTCTTCTTTGCTTTATTGATGTCGCCTTTTCCAGGATATCTTTCATCATTATCCTCCTTATTAGTTCAATTTATCGATCCAATATATTTCCTCCAATACCTTCGCAATAAAACGTGTACTCACAAAATAATTGTTAGAAAAGAAAAAATAAGGCTTCAATGCCCTTCCACCGCTCGGGGCAAATGCATGTTGTTATGAACATCTCAATCTATATCAAAGACATCAAGATGTGTCGATTTAATTCCGTGAGATCATTAGTCCCTCCTCCACTTCATCCGTTTGAAAAATGTTTCCTTCCGTGTCTTTCAAGAACTTTCCCCGAAAAATAGGTCCTCTCGTTTTCCAACTCTCTTCTTTGAAGATCTAACTTTCGTATAACTTAACAACTTAACCGGAGTAGAACTCGAAATTTTACATAACTTTCCATACCTTCACTCGTTATCGACCAATCAACACATTCCTTCTCCCGAAAGGAATTCTTACCGTAATCTACCTCAAGAATTTCATTCTCCTTGTGACAAATGACACATCGTTTCACCGCTCTTTTCGCACATCCTACAAACATACATAACCGTGAGAAAAATTGCAAGGTCTCCATAGCCTCACCTAATTCCTTACGAACACATCTTCAAAGATAAGCTCGAACTATCCCAATAATTCATGATATCTTCTCACCGATCTCTTCACCCGTGAATTTCACCATGTTCCCGGCCACAAATGGAAACATCCATTTTTAACTCACCTCTCTAAGTTCTTCACAACTCAACATCTCGTCGAGCTTGCTCGCTTCCTCCATCAACCGTATGTTTACCTACTTTTCCCTCTTTCAAGGTAGCTTCTACCACTTCACCTTCTTTTCATGGTCCAACCATGTGTCTCGTTTCTCACATTTTCCTCGCAATAACTTCATTAAAATTCAAGGTGAATTTTTTATCTCAAATTCCTTCTTCTCGCTCGTACTTCATCGTATCTCTCGGAATGACTATCAACATCATTTTCCCCTCCTTTTGTGAACCGCATCTCGTTCACGTGTGGACTTCATTTAATCCACTTCCCCCGCAATCCTTCAAGGCTGTCATTTTCTATCAAGATGCAAGTTCTCCTCCCCGTGTTTCGGGGCTTCTCTTTTCTTGGAACCAATCTCTCGCAACCTTTTGCTACAATTTTCTCGCAAACACACTTTAGCAACACATGTGTTACAATGACCACCTTGGGTGTCTGCCTCGCCGATCATGCACCCAATTACATATAGACTTTGGACTTATATTACTTACCTTTCGATCAGACTTACACCAATTTTTCATCTTGGATGAAAATACTCAATCTCAACTCAAACCATTCTAAACTTTCATTTGAATCTAACACTTGTTTTCACTTCAAGAATCGAACCAAAATTATGACAATGGATGTTTCAATTTATATAATCTTCACTTCCTTTCATAATTCATTCATAATTCATTCTTTAAGAAAATCATCGCTTCCTTATCATTCTACATGATACCGGTCTTTATCAATTGCAATTCAAGTGTTCCATGATAAATAAACCATTCCATCTTTTAATGTTCAAAAACATATTTAAAGTATCATACCTCAGTTCCCGTTAAGGTTATTAGTAAACCTTTCTTCCCGCAAACTCAATCCTCGAATTCCATTCTATGCCATCTTTGTCACCTCAATACTTGCATGCTCACAAGTTTGTCATCTTTAGTGCAAACATTTCCTTCTTTCCAAATACAGCATTCTCAAATCGTAGTCGCATCTTCAAACTCGAAATCCACTCTCACGTTAAAAATTATTCAAAACATCATTCGGCAAATAGATAATTCTACCGTGTTAATTATCATTCCTAAAAATAAAGATACTTCCTCTCGTGTGAAGATCGAATCAACAATTTTCATTCCAAAGAAAACAAAATGAATCGACCGGTAATTTTATCAATGCTATGATATGAATTAGCACAAATCGTACTTTGATTCCATTCGATGCCATTTAAACAACCATAGTTCAACACCAATTCATTATTTTTGCAATGAGTGTCAATGGAATTCGATTCCATCAAACATATGTTTTAATACAACGCTTCCAAATCTTGAGAATTAATCTACCGCGTCAAAGGAAATTTCACTCCCGCGTTAAGACTCTAGTTCATTAGTAGCAGAGATTCGTTTGGTTAACTTTTCTCGTGCTAGAATCGTATCGATTCTTGCCAATTAAACCCCACAACTCTATACAACTCTTATTGATCTCATCATTGCACTTAACGTCGCAAGGACACAACTTTGCGTTAACGCCGCACTTGGCATCGACTATTTCATTATGCTTTACAATCGGGCCCGTAAAACCATCAAACACGTAATTTCAATGATGTGTTACTCCGGGATTTTTATCTTTCATTCTGCTTCCTTATCACGTTGTCTTTGAGAATTTGCAAGACGTTCATAATTGATCGATAATACATTCATAACTTGAATTAAGATTCACTCCACCTAAAAGTTCAACGTTAACTCAAAGAACATCAGTTTTCACACACCGCGCCTTGTCATTCGATCAAACCGAATTTGAAATGCTAGTTCATTCTCAAAAGATATAAATCATAGGTCTCTTATTGAAACCTCCAGCTTTGTAACATACACGGCTAAACACAAAATCCTAATATCACTACTCCTTGTGTGTATTTTTCATACGGCTAGACCAACTAAATACAATTTTTTGACCAGACATCATTCAATCTTCGACATATAACAATGGATCAAAACATCATAACAATTCTCGATCATGTATCCCTCAAACAACATCAATTTGGAATGATGTTTTCCTTTCATAAAAGCCTCTATCGAATCTCATTTCACTGATATATAAAAATGGCATTCAAAATTAACGAAGTATGTATAACCAAATACCTCAAAGAATCAAATTTTCAAATTCGATGCCATGGACGTCCAATCACAAGAATCCAAAACAGAATCTTAATACGATCTTTTACAGAGCCAAATACATTAAATAACATACACCCCTCACACATTTCATATATATTATAGTTACATCAAAGTATAATAAAATTTTTTACAATAATCCCAATCAACTCGCCGTGCTTTGATACCAAATGATGCAGATTTTAAGCAGAGCAGATCCTGGCATATAAGAACTCACTCGATAACTGGCAGATCAAAAAATACCAATTTTTCATAGAATAAATCTAATAAAAAAAAACATTCAAATTTCAAATTTACATGAAGGTGGAAAGAGCCATGCAAATCAACTCCATTAACTATATAAAAATTATGTGGCCAAATATTACATTGACTACTTCTGCCTCTGGCCTCAAACCTCTCCTCACTATTCAGCTTCTTCAATCGTGTTTTTTTCTCAAAAATGACTAATATTTTATACACAAATAATGAATTTAATTCATTCCAAAAATCTCTCCACCTAATCCTCAACTAAATCTAATTTAAATTCATTTTAGGTGTGGACTCAACAAAGTCCCGTACATAGAATTCCTACTCCCTAAATTTGCTACCTAATTCTATTTTCTCTCATATCCTTTTAATTATTAAAAGAATATATACAAAATCCTCACTTTTATAATTTATCTCCTATTTTATTAAAAATAAAAAATTAGTTAATAAAACAATTAAAATGTCACACCGCCCTTTATTACATAATTAAATAATGAAAATGGGCCTTGATGCTCCTGCATCATCTGCTATGCAAAATTACTTTATGATTTTTTCCTACACATTCGTCTTTCTTCCATTTATAGTCTGTCCTCGTGGTGTCCATATAGGTATCTGAGAATGATGTTGTTTGATGTCTCTCACTGTGGGGTTGTTGAGTGTTTTTGTGGGCTTCAATAATATTGTACAAGCATATGGGATTTGGTAAATTTGTTAAATATATGGTCTTGTATATCCATCTATGATGTTGATATTCAACTAGAGCTTAACTATTATACCTAGCCCCTATGCCTTCTTCTTTATTTGTTCCAACATTATTTGATTAGAGGTTCAAAACCAGAGCGGGTTAGAGTTTGTACATGTTGAGTTATTATGTTGTGATGTGGCTTAAGGGGTGGGCACCGCCCTGGCTTGGGACCCCCATAGGGAGTGTCTCCAGATGTCATGGTCCATGGCTCCATTCCAAGTCACAAGTTCCTGATACTATTAGCTTGCAGGCTCTTGGTACTAGCTTCACCCAATTTTTGGGTTTGAAAAAAAAATTACTTGATCATGCCCTTTAATGCATTTCTTGTGTGTTTTATACTCAAAGGATCACGAGGACTAATGAGGGTGTTTATAAACATAATCAATTGGTCTTCTCAGTGATGTCTAGAACCCTTGCTGCTTTTTTTTAGGGGTAATGACATCTGGATGTTTTTATCAGTTCAATAATCACGCTTTTTTTGAACTCCATCTTTTCTATATTCAGAATTTTTCCTGTTGCCCTCATGAAATCCGCTGTTAAGAGTGTTTCAGTCTATCCTTCGTCACACTCCGAGAAAAATTCCTTGCTGTGTAAAGGAATCCGTGCTCAAGACATTAAATATTATGTCACAAAAAAGCATATGTCTGTCTCTGTTTATTAAACCTTCAAATATTAATAATATATTTTCGAAATATCAAATCTTTACAAGTTTTGCAATGCCATGTTCTCTTTATATTGAAGTGAGCGAATGGAAGACGAAGAAAGAAAAGGATTTTAAATTGACATGCTGCTTAAAACAGAATCTACCATTATAAAATTCTGAAGAAGTGAGTAACAATAAAGCTAAAATAGAGGAGCGCCCATTAAGGATGTTTAACTCTTAGATACACAAATATCAAGAGACCTGCAGCTCAAATCACTCTACTTTATTCACAGATATGAAAATGAAATGAAAAACCAAGAAAACTCTTCAACACAGATGGAATGATGGAAACTTGCAAAAATTTTTCATTCATTCAATATTTTTCAGTACAAAGTTAGCCTTCAAGGTCCAAAAACTCGGAACCTTCTTCATTCTTTCAATTGTCTTTAAATACAATATGATCAAAATGGTTTCCAGTAATGAAACCGATTCTAACTAACTCTAACTGCTTAACTGCTCACCTAGTGGAGGTACATGCCTCGTAAAGTTCTATTACATTTACATGACTTCATTTAAAACATGATAAAATGTGATAATCCCTAATCTAAGGGAGCTGATGCTCCTGAAATATTGGCTGTCTCAATGACTATTGGTGGCTGAACAGCTACTTGTGGCTGAGTGGCTAGAGTTCCCTTTTCTGTGTCCATAGAAAATATTTTGCATTCTTTCCAGAGCTTATCCTGAGTCGTCGGAGCGTTCTTATAACGATGATATTCCAGTGTAAACGCAACAACCTGACTGTGAGTAAGATTACCTATGAACAATGTCTTCACCATCCATAGCAGAAGGAAATGCCTTTGTAAGAAATTAAATACCATTTCTCCCTTCAAAATCTGTGTCTTCTCAAGCCGGCCATCTGCTCTGATTTTTGCAAATATCAACTGATCTTCATAGAATTTCCAGGACATAATCTCCCCTCTCTCCATCCAGCACGAGGGCAAACCTGTTCTCGTCAACTTGTCAAATGAAATATCAAATTTCTTAATTATCTCTTTAATTCCCTGTAACCGCTTCTCTGAGGCCTTTAGAAGGTCGTTTTTTATGATCATTTTATTTACCTCTTCAGCATAGAAGTACCTATCCTGTATCCCCATATCTCTTAACTCTTCATCTTTCTTGGCATTAATAAAATTTATGAATTTTCTGGCCCAATTCGCTCTTTTAATAGCGGCCTGCTTCTCCGATAATAGCTCCTTTTCATGCTCTGAAACAATGTTTTTCTCTCTGGCAATTATATTCATGGAATCCCATTTTGACTGCATTTCTAAAATAATTTCATTCCAGATGATATCCTTAGCTTTAATCAGAGAAATGTTTCCCTTTAATTTCTCCTTGAGCTCTTTGATTTCATCCTCAGCTTTCTGTAGCTTCTGCTTGTTCTCTTGTGCTTTTTCTTCCCATCCCTGCATCATCTTGGTAACCATGACCAATTCTGACTGGCCTTGTTTACAATCTCTTTCCGCCATCTTTATTTCTGTGTTTAGCTGAATAACCTGGGCTTGAGGGTCAGCTTCACCTGCAGAAAAATAAAAAGTACAAGTATGGTTCTCGATTTGATTCTGTAAGGTTATAGCAGTCTGCTTTACCTTAGTGAGTTCTTCGTCCTTCTTCATCAACTGCTGTCGCAATTCCTCTTTCTCCTTTTCAACCTCAGCTACTTCGGCCGCCAATGAGTGCTCTGTAGCTGGTAATTTCAACTTTTTCCTTAATGAAGATATTTCTGCTTCTGCACTTTTCATAAGTTTTTGAATTGCGGCTTTATCATTCGGATCCACACCGATTTTCATAATGATCTTCTTTAGCTCTTCATTTTGAGTTGTTAATGCCCTTGCATTAGCTTTCTCCATTTTGCATTGTTTGATGACCTTTGCAAGCATGTTTTCATTCTTGACTGCTGTAGCATTGGTCTTGCTCAAATCATTTACAATCAGCTGACCTGTCTGCATGTGAAGATTCATTTTGTCCCACAAGGGGATCTTTTTAACATCCATGACTATGTTTAACTCCTTAAAGCTGCCCGAAGGTCCAAGGGACATTCCTATCGGATGTGACAGAGCCATCTTAAACTGATCTTTCTCCAGATCCATCACATTCAATAATCTGGTTTGGTCAGCAGGTATATGGTGCTCTGCTTGTGCTTCTATATTGGCTTTTATCCTCTGGTTCCTTTCCTCAATCTGTGTGAACACTTGCTTCATGGAAGGAGCCTTTTCCAAATGAAGTTCCTGTCTACTAGGAGATGAGGGGCAATCTTGTTCTTCATTGACTTGGAGAGTAAAACCAGGTGAATTGGAAGAATGGTCTTCGGCTAGTTTGGTCCTTTTTTCCTCTCGGGGCTCCTCATCATCGATTTCAATAACATCCTCTCTACCTCTTTTGCTCATTCTTTCCAAAATTGCAGGTGTTTGAATACTGGTCTTTGATGAACTTGACCCTCCTGGATTAGCCAGTTTCTCCAAATCAGGTTTACTTACATGAGTAAATGCAGCATACCCATTCTCAACCCTTTTCTAAGAAATTATTCCATGTGGATCATAGGGCCATTTCTCTCCCAACAACAACTGCGTCCCTTCCAATATTTTTGATACTTCTTCAAAAGCTTGTCTTGTGTTAACAACAAAAGGGCCTACACTCATATGCAACTTGTACATAAATCCTTTCTTCATAGGCAAAAAATGAACTTGATCTACATTAAGACTTTGCCTTATAAATTCCAGGGCAAAAAGTCTCATGGGAACAAAGGTTGGGAGCCTATAGGGCTCAATACTAACTCCATACAGCCTTATCTCAGAGTAATCTTCAAAAACAAAACCGCCGGTAAATTATAATTGGTCCCAATCAGAACTCGTCTTTGCGTAAAGCATGGAGGGAAGAGTTCCATTCGAATTTTATAAGCGTAGACATGAAATAAGCGCGTATTCAAACAAATTTCCTATTGCTTTCTTTTCTAACCATATCAGTCCAGAATAAAACTGACTGCTTATTTTTATTACTATCCATTATATTTAAACCCACACTCATGAACTCTTCAACATTTTGATATAAAAATAAGTAAACTACCAATGATGGAAATCTGAAAAAACCTGTTAGAGGGAAGGCGATCAATTGGGAATTTACTACTTCCTGCCAGAAAGACGGGATGTCTAGCACCACCCCTGGTTTCATCATAAGAGCGAACATCCCCAAGACTGCCTTATCAATTTCGTGATCATCATCTCTTCCCAAAATCTCCATAATACAGCTAAGAACTGGCCTATACTGAACACTGAACGCCTCCAAACTGAACTTTCCTGCTTCAAATTGAGTTTTCTCTGGACTTGGTATCAAAAACGACATGCAACGATTAAACTCTTCATTTGAAAGCTCCTCGAAATACTGAGCCAACGAATCTTCGGAGAACTGCAATGGAGACTCGTCTTCTGGAAAACATAATGCTTGACGCATTAATTGTGTTGAAACCTGCAGGATATTTTCCCCCTGAGAATTCATAACGAAACACTTGCCAGGGTACATAGACGAAACTAACCAAGAAATGAATTTGGGGAAGAAGTGACTTTTCGGAACACAAGCGGACAACACACCCGAACTTTTCATAGCAGAGAACACAGGGGACTTGTCAGTGTTCAGGGTTACTTGGTAATGCAATAGGGGGTGGTTGACGGACGACGCGGTATCATGAACATCCTTCTCGCTATCTAGGAGGGGACTGAGACTTGATGAACCAGACAACGATGTTCGCTTGGCCATGGCTGACAGGAATTCGAAAGAAATTCGCGAGGCAATGGGTAATGCAAAGGTGGCAGGACGCGGTTAAACAGGGCAAACAGTCACATATAAATCAAAACGGGATGGAAGAACCCCTTTTATAGACTACGGAAACAATAATAAATGCAGGGGTGACGCGGAGAAATAGTTGACAGTGGATGACAGCTGTCTTCCATCTCAGCTGATGACGTCATGCGGGGGGTCTGTGAGTACGGCGGAGAAGTTTGATCCATACCCCCCTGTAATCAATCTGAACCGTTGATCACAACATTTCCAAGATCTGACCGGTCAACTGCGGGGGGTCGGGATTTGATAACCGACGGGGTAATTCACCCCCCGCAATAGCTTATCCGTAAGCTTCTTTGTATGATTGGGACTTCCGCTCAGGAAGTTGCTCGGGTCTTAACCTTGAAATATATATATATCAACCTAAGGTTGACGACCGCTTCATGTATATAAAAAATTAGAAATACATTGCATTCCTCTCTTTTTTATGCTAAAGTATTAACAACTTCATACTATAGCATATTTTCGAATTCTTATTTTTTTATTTTTTCTTTTAAAATTTCAAAATGAAATATAAAAAGGATATGTAGATAATGATCCACAACATCTGGCTCCACCTGGGGATAGTGTTTTTACCACAAAACACTAAGAACCTGCAGATTAGTGCCTTCACCTCGGGCATGGAGTCACATATTGCTTGATGAAAATGTACAATGACCACACCGGATATATACAATGATGAACCAGCAACTACTTAATGTCGGAAATAATGCTTGAGATATTGCCCGTTCACAGGCATATCCAGCACTTCTCCTTCCAGATTTTCCAACATGAAAGTATTATTTCCTCTGACTTCATTAATTTTGAATGGGCCATACCACAAGGGATCAAATTTACCGTGTTTTCCTTTGTCTTCCCTTCGTGTATCCCATCTCAATACTAAATCTCCTTTCTGAAACAAAACTTCCTTTGCTTTTCTATCAAATACTACCTTCATCTTCTGCTGATAAGTGAGCAAGTTGTCCCGAACTTGATTTCTGTTTTCACTTAGTTCCATCACATTGTTCATTCTTCTTATCATAGCATTTGGTTCTGCTTGGGCATCTTGGAGAAAAGAAATCACAGGTTTTACCAATTGTGTGGGGAACAAAGCTTGAGTGCCGTATACGAGCTCATAAGGAGACTTGCCAGTAGACCTCCTAGTAGTCATCCTTGTTGCCCACAAGGCAAAAACTAACTTCGTATCCCAATTCTTCTGATTTTCACTGATTGTTTTCTTCAAAATTCTTACCAATGTTTTATTGGAGGATTCTGCTAATCCATTTCCCTGCGGATGATAAGCTGTAGAATGAGACAATATTACATTGTAAGTTTGACAAAAATTAATAAACTTGAGTGAACTGAAAACCTGGGCATTATCTGTCACAATCTTCACTGGGCATCCAAACCTGCTAAAAATATTCTCCTCCAAAAACTTCATAACAACCAAATCATTTGCCTTCCTGGTGGGAATTGCCTCCACCCACTTTGTAAAATAATCTGTAGCAGTAAGGATCCACTTAAACTGCCCACTGGATGGTGGATTGATTTCTCCAATGAAATACAACCCCCATTGTCTAAAAGGTTCTTCAATAAAAACAGGGAGAAGAGGTAATGGAGCTAGCTTTTTCTTCTCTGCAAATAATTGGCATTTTTGACAACTTTTGACTGTTTTGTAAACATTAGTAAACACAGACGGCCAATAGAAACCTGATTTGAATATTTTATGAGCAGTTAACTTCCAGCTGTAATGCCCTCCACACAAGCATTCATGATATTCTTTAATCACTTCTGAAATTTCTTCCTCTGTTAGACATAACAACAACATACCAGCCGGATCCTTCCAATATAATTTTTCTTCGATTATGACATAAGGCTGAGCCTTAAGTTTCAAAGCCCTGTATTTAGCTCTATTTATTGAAGGGGGACATGAAAGAAAGCATAAATAATGTACAATATCCTTATACCATTCTGAGCAGAGAAATTTATACTTAATTGCTGTCTTTGATTGATTATCACGCGTTTCTCCATCGAATTCTTCTACAGGGGCCAACAAATTGATTCCCAATGCTTGGAAGTTGGACTCTATCAATAATTTGGCCAAGCCCAATCCTTTAACCAGCTTGGTTGGTTTTACATCCAAATCATACTCTTGAATTTTAGCAATCCATTTTCCCCTTTTACCTTCCACATCGCTTTGTACTAGCACATCTTTTACAGCTGAATTGGGAACGTACGCTAAGATCTGAGAATGAAGGATATAAGTTCTGAAGGCTTTCAGTGCTTTTACCAGAGCGTACACCTATTTCTCCAATATATTATAATTCAATTCTGCATCTCGGAGAACTTTACTAAAATATGCTACTGGTTGTTCCTGCTTTTCTTCGTTTCTCTGCAATAACACAGCTGCAATAGTTGAGGAAGAAGCAAATGAAAAGATTTGAAATGGTTTCAAATAGTCTGGACTGATTAGAACAGGTGCTTCCTTTAAAGCCTCTTTAATTCTCTAAAAATATTCCCTCGCTTCTTTGTCCCACTTCACCTCAGCGTTCTTTTTTAACATGTCTGTTATCTTTTTAACGATCTCTGCATAATTTGGGACAAACCGCCTTAGAAAATTAATTTTCCCGAGAAATCGCTGAATATCTTTCTTACTTCGCGGTAGTGGAATTGACTGAATTGCTTCAACCCTCATTGGATCAATCTTCACTCCTTCCTTAGAAACGATGTGGCCTAGTAATTTACCCTCCTCCAGGGCAAACAAAGAATTTTTAGGATTCAGTGATAATCCAAACTTTCTGCACTTCATGAAGGCTTTCTGCAAATGCTGTAAATTCTCCTCATCAGATTTCAAAAAAATTGTGACATCATCTAAATAAACCACCACAAACTCCTCTCCCACAAACGCGATATCCATCGCCCTCTGGAATGTGGCCCCTGCATTCATCAGGCCAAATGGCATCCTGGCATACATGAATGTTCCCCAAGGTGTAGTGAATGTGGTTTTCTTCTGATCTTCCTTCTCCACAGCTACCTGGTTATACCCTGAAAACTCGTCCACCATAGACAATCTATAAGCACCGATCACTTTCTGTAAGACAAAATCCATTTTCGGCAAAGGATAATTATCTTTCAATGAAGCCCTGTTCAAATTCCTGAAATCTACGCACAACCTTATCTCTCCGTTTTTCTTTCGGACGGGTACAAGATTAGAAACCCAATCTGAATATTTGAGTGGAACGATTATCTTGGCTTGCAGCAATTTCTTTATTTCCTTTTCGATCGGAGCCAACAGCAATGGATTAATCTGCCTAAGCTTCTGTTTATGTGACTTGACTCCCTCCTTGAGTGGAATTTTGTGCTGTATGATGCTCTTATCATATGTTTTCAAATCATCATATGACCAAGAAAATACATCTTTAAATTGTTTGAACAAATATACATACCTTTCTTTGTAGTCCTTCAGGATCCCTTTGAACAATTTGACCATTTTAGGCTCCTGTTGAGTACCCAAGTTGCAATCTTCCATTTGCTCGTCTTGGTTCATTTTCTTTTGATTCACGGCAACGTCATTAGCCCTGAACAGTCTTTCGAGAGGTACTAAGCCTCTTGGCAAGATATTGTCTTTCAACTAAATAATTTCTTGACCACCAATCTTCTTTTTAAGAGTCTCACCAGCCAGTTCGTCTTCATCACTTTCCAAATCAATCTGATGATCTTCAAAATCTTCAGTCATCAACAAAAACTG